>JAQFZG010000103.1:0-52683 GCA_034695465.1 Entomobrya nicoleti
TTTTTTTCGGGTGGTATTTTCGACTTTCTTGTATTATTTCCTGGATAATGACTAAACTTTCAAACCTGGTTGGTTGGTAAAATGTGTGTGTAAACCTTAGCAAAAGTGTATCCATGAAATATTTGAATATTTGAGGCAGGGAGGAGGCATGAATTGAAAAAAAATATATTCAACTATCTTTGATGTTGGTTAAGTGTATTGTAATGATATTACACATTATGCGGAATTTTTTATCAAGAAGTTGACTCAAAAAAATAAAATTTCTCACAGTTCACATTTTCCTTCTCTCTTGAATCATTTTTAAAGAAGTGACGCTGTATGCATTTGTGTATGCATATATTTTTTAGAAACTCATTTATTTGCAAACATGAATATTTCATGTGTGTCTGTTTATTTATTTTGTAGGAGAGGCAAGATCCCAAATTCGGCTCATTTTTGCAACCCTTCCGTGGCTCCTTGTGGATTCTCGTGATGGTTTCCGTTCATATCGTAGCCCTTGCCCTTTACCTACTCGACCGCTTTTCCCCTTTTGGCAGGTACCGGCTTGCCAATATGGACGGCACGGAGGAGGATGCTCTTAATCTCTCCTCGGCAATTTGGTTTGCGTGGGGAGTGCTTCTGAACAGTGGCATTGGAGAAGGTAAAAGTTACAGACAGACAGACGTGCTAATTATTGCATAAAACTTTCGCTAAAAAAATAAAAAACGTGCACGTTTTTACAATGACAAAAAAAAAGAAAATTTGTACTTTGTTTTTATACCTACAAAATGCAACCAACTTACTTATTTTCTTATTTGTTTTCATTTTTATGTGTCCTTCTTCTTCGTCTCCAGGAACCCCACGAAGCTTTGCTGCTCGTGTGCTGGGCATCGTGTGGGCAGGCTTTGCCATGATCATCGTAGCCTCGTATACAGCCAACTTAGCCGCATTCCTCGTGTTAGATCGACCCAAGACTATCTTTTCCGGTATTCATGACAATCGGGTACGCTTTTTCACTCTACTTGCGTCTTTACTAGGTTGTTGTTGTCGTTGTCGCTATCCTTGTATTTCCAGACTAGACTGGAGAGCCAAAAAAAACTTACAAATGGAAACATGTTACAAGTTAATTAACTTCATGACGGTGATGATCATGATAGTGCTGACAACACAAAAAAATGTGATCACGGCATGTATGTATGTATGTGTGTTAGTAAATTGTATTGTATTTTTCTCCAATGTTTGTTCTCATTTTTTTGTTTTGCAGTTGAGAAATCCAGTAAATAACTTTAATTACTCAACTGTGAAGGGCTCCGCGGTAGAGATGTACTTTCGACGTCAAGTCGAGCTGTCCAATATGTATCGTGTGATGGAGAGGATGAATTACGACACTGCCCAGGCAGCCATTGATGCCGTGAAGAAGCAGTAAGTATATTTTGTATATTTACTAGCATAACTACTTTATATTCATACGCATTCACATCATGTACAGCCACACCATCATAATAATAGTAATCATATTTTTCTCTTGTTTTACTTGTCTTGGCTAGTCAACCCAAAACTTGTCTTTTGTCTCATTATCAAGTTTGATTTTTATGCCTGACCTACAGTTTGACTAATACACAGACACTATTGATTTCCGAGTAATGCCATTTACATAAGTGCATAAGGGAATTGTTTTGGATTCGTACCAAATTACCTATCATGAAAGTATTGTCGTTAGTTTTCCTTTTACGCTTATTGTTCATTGTTTGTAGTGAGCTTGCTGATGTATTTATGTATGTATTCATAAGGCTTAGCAGCTTGATCTTTTTGTCCCGTTGCAGAAACTAATCCTTTATTTCCCGTTGTTCACCTATGCCATTTTACAAGTTGCATACAGGATTTATAAAATAAACCGCGTGGAACAGGAGAAGGATAAACATAAAAAGTTGCTAAAACACAGTTTTATTGAAAAAGGGTAAGAAGATTAGTAAAATGAATACGCATAAAGTTGCTTCAATGCCAAATGTACATCTTACATAATAAATGTACATATAGTTTACAAACTAGAAAATCATCCAAGCAAAATTAATCATCATCAGTAATACGCAGTGCGTGCAGTGGTGTTTTCCAACCCCTGACTGATACAATCAATGTACTAAGCGGATTATCCAAATAGGAGACGATGAAAATATTCTGAATAACATGAATATCTACTTGGTATAGACATCGATTTATTATTTTGATTTTCGATGATTGATAAGAGTGAGTTTTAAGTTGAAGTGTATCCATTAGAAATTGGTAAGATAAGCCGTTTGTAAGACAAAAAAGGCAGGTCTTCTGTGCCTTTGTCCTGATTATTTGATTGATAATTACAAATTACAACAACACAAAACTTGAATTTATTAAACATTACAAGCTAGAGTAATACTGCACTACTAAATTTAACAAAATCTTGGCGAACGTGTTTTACTTTACTTCAAGTGGTGACAGTGCTGCTTTAGAAGTGATGATGATGGAAAACTCAATTCAATTCAATGGTGAAAGGTGGTTTTGACTCCCCATATGCACAGCATAGAGTGAATTTTGTCAAAGGAGAATTAAATACCCTACTTTCCTGTCGTCATGTTGAGATGTCATGTGTCAAATGTCATTATCCAAAAAAAATCTCTCCATCAGCTCCATATGTACACAGTCTAATAATAACCCCAGAATATTACCCATATTCCTATTCAGAGCTCTCAAGAATTTTAAGTTATTTTCGGACTGTTTCTGCTGTTGTCATCCTAACAATAATAAATAGTTACAAAGTAAAGTACGACTTTGCTTACTTTCACTCCTTCTCTCGTTTAAACATTTGCATTCATTTTGAGAACCTACCACACACACACACACCACCGTCACCAGGCCATGCCAAGGTAGAATGACATGAGTTGATATGAAAATGACAGTAAATTGCTTGGAGAGAAAGAGAGAGAAAAGCCGGAGTAGTTTCCCAGCTTTTCACTCTCCATTCCATTTTCTCTTCTTCGTCGTCGTCATCACCTTCTGTGCTTTCACAACTGCTTTACATTACAAATAGTTTAATACTTTTGTTATACAAAAATATTTGCAATATTTATGCTGCTTTTCCCTGAGACAAGATAAAGACGAAGAGTTTTACATCTTATTTGTTTGGAAAGGAAAAGGAACACTATTTTCACGAGAATCTCACGATTCGTCTCACAAGCCCCACCACCTCACAATCTAAAACTCTTGATTGCTTTCGTTCCTCCTCTTCTTGTTCTTCTGTTATTCTTTTCTTCTTTTGTCATCCCATTCACTATCTGTCTCTCTCAAGTTACATATATAACATTATGTATGATACTGTACCACTGCGACTTCTGCTACCAAGCGGAATGAATATGGAAGATTATTATTATGATTATGGTTATTACTCCTACGCATCAACTACTTCTGTTATCATCGTCAAAGCTGCAGAAAACTTGAAAATTTAAATCCTTACACTTACTATCAGCATACAAAACTATGTGTAAACACTGTTCGTCATGATCATCATCATCGTCGTCAGACCCCTGCCTACTGTACATTGTAATTTTTGAGAGTGTATGTTATCTGTCGTCTCACTTTCAAACTCTGATGCAAAATACAAAGAGGCCGAAAGCAAGAGAAAAGTTTCAATTATCATCCTACTCATCACTATCGCAATCGCTTAAGTGGAATAAATTGGGAGGCTACAAGGATGCCATGAAGTATCATTATTCTAACGAATTCCCAGGAAAAAAAGAAGTTATATTACAAAAAAAAATCTCAAACAGCCCCAAACGTTTTTATAGATGATATAATGTACACTAATTTTATGTTATCCCACGTGCAAGTACATATGTGACGAAGGATAGGATAGGCAGACTAGATTTGAGAAAAAAAAATTAACGCTACTTTTAAAATAAGCAGTGATATTGTTATAAGCAGCTCTGTACTCTCTGTTGTTATTTATTTTCGAAAGAATATACATATACTTATATTGTACAGACGAGGAAACTTTTTTTGTTGAGTTGCTTAGCATCACAATGGGATTTTCCTACAGAGAGAGTCAACTCAAGTCAGTCAGCATGCATGCATGCATAACAGCTTGATTGTATCTGCTTGCCTGACAGATTCAAAAAATAAGTTTTTTTTTACAATAAAAAGTTGTGTATAACCACGCACACACACTAAAGCTTTTTCAACACAATAGCAATAGCATATAGAGAACGAAATAGACAATGATGTCAATGACAAGTGGTGTAGTATAAGTTTAGCAACAATCGTTATGGAGGAAATGGTAATGATGACGATGACGACGACGACGATGATGATAGTATCTATAAATATTTTTCTTCTCTTGCTCTACCCCTATCTCTCCTGCACGTTTTTTCCATTTTCTGCCACCACCTCACATGTCACAATCACAAAAATGTACGTCTTAAGCCATTGTACAGAGTACGTGGTGCTGCGTACCAACTGACTGTCTCTCTGTAATAAAAACCATATAAGATTATATTGTGAAATGAAGTAAAATAGAAAATCCCAAAAAAGAAAGAAAGAGGAGCCGAGGCGCAGCAGCAGACGACGACATTATATGATATGTATGCATGTTTTTTTTTGTGCGTGCAAAACCAAGTGAACACGATACCCCCTCAATAATAATAATAGTTGTAATCATTTTTAGTATTATTACCGCTGCGCGCTCATCTCTCATAACTCAAAACGCATCTAATGTAATTTAACAGTTTAACCCATTTTACCTTTTCTTCTCTTGTCTACACATGCAGAATAGGGTATAGAGAGACAAGATGTGGACATATGTACACAAGCTTGTATAGAATATTGCATGGTATTGGTATTATGCAAGTCTTTTCCTGATATTTTACATTTATAATCTTCCTTTCTCTATGTTTTTTTTTCTTTCCACATGAAAATGACTATAAAGTCATGATGACGTATAATACATGTACGTGAGTGGAGAAGGAGAAAGCAGAGCGCACAAGACCACCACCACCACTATCACCACCACCATGGTAGCATAATTTGAGCTTTCATCCACTCTGGAAAATAAAAAGAGACAAAGAAAAATATGAAGCCGTTTGGATAATGATGATGTTACACCATTTTCTGTTCTGTTTTTGTCCGCCTCTCCACTGCGATATGCTCTATTGAATAAAATATTATTACTATTATCTTTTCCCTTTGCTCTGATTGCGATTATTACTATTATTATCCTTATTATTTCAAAGAACTTCAAAAGATTTCTACTCCGCCTCCTCCTTGTTCTCATTTTTGTTAGTAACGCAGCAATCTTGTTTGAGCTTGGGTGAAATCGAAACATGTCCTTTAATGTATTTATGTATGTATCTGTATTATAAGTAGTGATACTAATAATTAGATTACGCAAGAGTATTCTTTAAACAAAGTAGCGCAAATTTAATTCGTTCCAAGAACGATACTATTATTTTCGTGTACATGATTATCTGTAACAATGGTAACAGCATAATGACATTCATTTGTGTATTTTTTTTTACTATTTGCATGGAAGGTAGACGACAGACTTTGTTCTTAAAAACATAAGCACGCTTAAAAATTCCAGTGTTACATGTAATAATTAAGTGCCATGTATTATGTGGTTATTCCACAGCATTGGTTTTATTTTGTCATCTCTGTATTTTGAGTTAGCTTATTAAAGTTTTTCGGTTCAATTGTAAAAAAACATGTATTGCCATCAAATTATACTTTAGCTATCTGGCTTTTACTTGCCGTGGCCTGGTCTAGCCATTGTAGCTGCTCTATTTGCTCATAATACCAAACTGATGATTATTGCCAAGATTATTACTATCGTCGTCGCCTCTGATTACCATATCATCACCACATCACTCTTTCTATCGATCAAGTAGACCAAAATCGCACGATATGGTGGTCTAGAATTACATCATACATGAATCAATACTGTACAGATATAAAAGTACATAGAAAATGGAAAGATGAATAGGTGTCTATTGTTCCCTTTATTGCTCTCGAGTTTCATGTAAAAACATGACAACCTTTTTGGAGGAGAGTTCAGAGAGGATCACAAGGAGAGAAAATGAGCAATTTGACTTTTGTGAGTGGAGAGAAATGGATAGTGGATACTGTTCCGTCATGCACATATGCGTGATAATTATAATCAGTAGGATCATAGCTGCATAGAACAGGAGATCACGTTGATTATGATATTTCCCGTGCTTTTGTTAATGTTCTCAGAAATACTCAGAGTAGACACAGAGTTTTCCTAATAAAAATCCGTGTTATGTTCAGGGAAAGACAGGAGAAAGATGTAAGGATCTCAATATGGAGCAAAATGTGTAGCCATCATCATCATGTAGTCAACCGTGTCATGCCATGATAATAATGATCGTTATGATGATGATCGCCTTTTACAAAAGGCACTTCTTTTTGATATGATCATCCTGATTATCGTCCGAGTAGACAGAGAGATTAATCAAAAAAATGTAATACGATTACACCTATTTTACCTTTTCATCAAATTTCACCTCCGTTCCGCCGTCTCTGATCCTTTCACATGGAAACATAGCTATGTTGGATGTAAAGCATATACTATTATTAATTAAGAACAAAGTGGATACATAGTACATATTTTGTGATGATGGGATAATAATGAAAATTATTTTAAAAATATTGATAGCCAATTAATTCTATTAAAAAACTCTTTTTTATTTTTTCAGGAGTCTCGGCGCATTTATTTGGGATAGTTCAAGACTTCAATACGAAGCTGCTCAAGACTGTGACCTGATGACTTCCGGAGAACTATTCGGAAGATCTGGGTACGCCATTGGCCTTCAGAAAGGGTCGCCATGGGCCAACGAAGTTACCCTTGCCATTCTCGAGTTCCATGAAAGTAAGCAAGGAAAAAAATATGCTTGGATAAAAATAAATCACAATACTCCATAAAGCAAGGCGCAATGCATAATAATAATGTTTTATGTTACCTTTCTACTTACACCCTACCTAAGATTATTTTTCTTGAAGGATATATTATATAAATTATTGTACATTTTAAATACATGTTAAATAAGAAGCTTTATATTATATATTTCCGCGTGCTTTACATTTCGCAAAGCATATTTTTTTCTCTCTAATAACCAGAGAGATGTATGTAGAGAGAGACGCATATGGGCTTTATGATTCTCACAAGTGGCATTAATTGCCTCCACGTCCTCCAAGAAAATGCTGAGAGTCTAGTCTACTGAGAGCTTTTGCGATGTGATTAATGGATCACACTATATTCCTCTTTCCAAAAAAAAAAAAAGATCCTCATGATGATCATGATCACGATGATGATGACGACAACTCTGATGATCATGATGAGAATGTGTGTGTGTGTGTGTGTGAATGTAAATATGTATGTCTATTCGAGAGAAGAATTCTAATGCTCTCTTGTGAAAACTTCGCCCACTTTCACCCGAAAAGAGAAGGAAATAAAGACGTTTTACATAATTACACCATCATTATCACCAACAAACCCCATTAAGTATTCCATCGCTTTTCTAATAAAAAATGCACATAGGTACATATATGCCCATCCAAGTTTTATTTCTCATACATAACAGGAATTACAAAAGAGGAAAATCGAAAATAAATTTTCGTAAACTCAGATAAAAAAACAGGAGAAGAGATTTTAAAAGAGGACAAAAAAAATTATATGTGTATCAATATTCACAGTCTACTCGTTTGTCGACGTGACGATGTTTTGGTTTTTTTTGGTGTGACACTTTTTTTCTGTCTAGTTATAGGAAGATGGTAGTGGTGTACTAAGAGTACTGTTGCATTTTTTTAGACAAGTTATGTGAGTGTGTGTGTGTATGTATGTAGGCATGCCTATTATCCTCTGCTCTTCTGATTCTTATGGATGGCCTCTCTCCTTACATTTTTTTCACGGTTCAGCGAAGTAAAAAGCTTTAAAAATCCTTTAAAAGGTTTTTCGCACAGTGGCATGGCATGGCATGGCATAGGAAGTAAAGCAGAGAAGCGGAAAAAAATATGGTTTGGTTACCACGACTGCTACCGCTACACTGATACATATAAACTTATTAGTATTATTGTTATTACAGTATATCTTTTTTTCTCTGAGGTCATGACTACGAAATACTAAAAAGGATGATGATGATCGCCGTGATGAGCTTGCAAGCACCAAAAATAGTTGGGTTGGTGGTGGTGGTGATGATGATGAACCAGCTATAAAGATATTATACCAAAGCAGCAGCCAGAGTATCCGCATCATCTTTTTTTTTTGAGAGAGAGAAAAGCAGTAATCCTTTTTATTATTACAGCTTGTTCTCTGATACTCGTTTTGTATATAAATAGGAGTGTAGAGTGAGGTATAATAACTTTGAGGCTAACAGCTATACTAATGTGTGTGGGGGTTTTTCCTTTTCTTGGAAATTGCGTGTTTGTTACAAAAGAAGAAAAACAAATGGACTCATTTAGTAGATATTTTTCCTTGGGTTTTCGTCTTTCGTAATCATTAACAGGATCTTTGAGTCTTTTTTTCTTCTTTTTGGAAGGTGTATACCTACCAAACAACAAGTGTTGTGTAATATTCAGAAAGAAGTAAGCATATTCAAAAGTCTTTATGTAGCATGTGTTGTGCTGAGTGAGCCATGAAGATAAAAGAGACAGCTTTAATGTCATTAAAATGACAATTTTAACGACGATTAATTTTTAATTTAAAGCGTCCATTTTGGTATTTAAAGAGGAAAAGGATTAAAATATTTTTTGTGGGGAAATGATGATAAGTTGAATGCTTAGCGAGGCATAAAAAAAGAGAGAAAAGGACAAGGAGGAGGAGGATAAATGTAAAATGCTTAACAGATGGATAGACTGAGTGTTTAAAACAGGGAAATTGTCTAATGTGTGTGGTTGTGTGCGGTTGGTGGGATGGCATGCTTGCATGCATGAGTTTTAATGTTATGAGATGAGATGTATGTTTTCAACTCCATTCTTCCAACTTTTCACATTTTTCCAAAAAGCCTATAAAGAGGGTAATAGAAAGATTAGGAGAAATGCTACTCACAAATGTATTATATAATATATGCATTTATGTCGTTAAAAGGGATTTATACAAGTAGCAATGCAATATATGATAAGCTGTACTGTACTTTTTTTTGTTAAACTTTTAAGGAAGGTTATTAGCATACATGTTTGGATATATATTATATAAATATATATATATATATATATGTGAAGACCGTCAGACAAACAATTAACTTGACATAAAACATTTAAAAGTGTGGAAATATAAAGAAGAGTAATTTTGGTTGTGGCTAGGAGAGAAAAAAAGGAGAAATTTAGCTGAGGAGAGAGAGATGAGCTGAGTTTGGTTGAGCTTTTGAGAGTTTTTACTGAGCAATAGTGAAAGTATTTAGCAAGCTTTTTCCCTTTCCTCCCAGTTTTTCCTGCTTTTCAGAGAAAGCAAGAGGAAAAAGTCGTTTGTATGGTTTATTCACATTTTCCTTATTCTTGGTTGAAGCTTGCGACAGGAGTACAAGTACACGTTATGCATGTTTTTTTTGAGACATGGTGCTGCAGCAGCAGTACACCAAATAGATATTTTTTATGAGAGCTTTAATGACCCGCAGAATAAATTTGTGTGAGAGTGAAAGTAAGGGAAAGTGAAATGGCTTTTCTTCTTGTTCCCTTCTTATGTTGCTTTGTCTTCAGTCATTGCGCAAGAGAAAAAATTACTGTACAGCAAAAAAATAGAAGAGAAAGGAGTTGTAGTACAGAAAATGCAATGGAAGGAAGGCGTTTACCTATTTTAATAGAGAGGAAAAAAAAAGAGAAGAATGAATTTAACGAGGGAAAGATGAAGGGAAACGTGCATAAATTAGTGGACGCTCTGTGTGTAGTCGGGAAAGATGAGGAAAAGAAGAATGATCAGATCACGTTGATGGTCTGCTTTAGCTTTTGCGGCAGCTTATAAAGTCAGAAGACATGAAAAACTACCACAAAAACATTTTCCCTTCATTTCATTTTGCCTTGGCTCTGCTTTTCATCATTTCCTCTGCTCTGTCATCATTTTCTTCTCTTCTCTTTTTGTTCTTTAGAAGCAGAGATTTTGATATCCTGTCTGCTATTTAGCAATGCCTTTACTTTTTTAGTGTTTTTTAGTTCAATGCATTTGTATTGCTGTAATTTTGAACAACTTAAATAGAAGGAAGGAGGTAAGGGGGAATGAGAAGAAAGAAGAAATTAAAAAAAGAAAGAGAGAAAGTCACGAGAAAAAAAGAAAATGGAGCATAATATTTGCTGTTTTTCTCAGGAAGGAAATTGTAGAGTTGTCTGGGAAAAAAGGGTTGAAAATGTAACCGTTTTCATGCTGCCTTATTGTCTTTCTCTCACAAAGTGAAAGTGAGAGTGAATGTCTGAAGCAAAAATAAAACTTTTCAATTTTTCTCTCTTGCTCCTTCTCTCTCTTCTCGGTGTGTGTATTAAAATATGTTATTTATGTATTTCTTGGTATTGCTTGAAGACATAAAACGGGTAATAATAATATATGGCGAAATTTCTAGTGAACTACTAGAATTTTTTTTCTTTCCAGTTTTTTTATTTTCCTTTGGATGGATTATAAAATGTGATGCTATTTTCGTGCTGAATTACTTTAGTCGGAAATTCAGTAATGATGACGAAGATGATAAGTTGAGTGGGTGTGTATGTGTAAACTGTGCCATATGGCTTATCTGATGATTTGAGCAAAATCTTTGATTATATATTTATAGATGCATGTGTGGAAAGGGAAACTGTTCAGGGTTCATTTTCACAGTGGCTAATTATTTCCTCTTCTACTTTCTATACCAATTTTCTCAGAAAATTAATACGGCATCTCTTGCTCTACCTCTCTCTCAAAGGCCCGATTAATTTCTCAACTTTTTGTTTTTTGTAGGAAGCCGGCAGCGGTGATATTTTTTTCTGTTTTTTAAGCATATTCTCTTTCTTGGGTGAAAACGCATATACTCATTGGTTCTCTTTTGGTATATTTTTAACTGTATGTATTATTATTTTTTAGGTGGACTAATGGAGAAGCTTGATGAGAGGTGGATTATACATCCTCAACGTGATCCGAATGAGCCGCCCAAAACTTGCAAAATCGACCAGAAAGTTCCGACAACTTTGGGACTGGAAAATATGAAGGATGCGTTTGGTCTCATTGCTGGTGGTACGTTATGACACGACAGGACACGGCACGCATAATAATAATAACAATAGTATAAATACATAAAATATGTACATTTTATTTTTATACACTAGGTATACTGGGCGGTCTGGTCCTTATCCTCATCGAAGTATTTTATAAGAAGCATCAGCTCAAGCGACAAAGACAGCTGGAGATTGCAAGGCATGCTGCTGACAAGTGGCGTCATACTGTGCAAGTAAGTCCATCATATATATACCTACCTACTCTCTTTTTACAATGCCCCACCCCCACCTTTTGCTCTTGTTACATTATTAATTGCTAGTTACTCTGCTATTGTGACACTTTCACAAACTACTTTTTACGACATAATAATTATGCGTACATAAGATAAATACCTACATTATATACTAAACACGTGTGTGTGTGCTCTATTCACAAAATACAGTTTATTATCCCGGCCATTTTTTTCTAAATAAGTAACCAAGCAAACTCCTCTCATGGAACGATAATTGATATATTTTTTTAGTGTTTCGGGTTTTTGTTTGTCCTGCATTTTTTACCCTTTGATAATGATAACATTATTGTACAGTGTACATGCCACTACTCTACTGACATGACACGATAATGACAAAAACTGTCTAAAGACATGGCAGGGAATTCATATGACATTGTCATCAACCAGTCTTCTGATAGCTTATTATTATCTTTTAAAAATAAATTCCTTTTGTGATAAACTCCCTTATTATTAGACGAGACTTGTTGTGTATTTTTTGCGCTGCTGTATTTTGCGTATTATTATAATACAATAAACCGCTTTGTTGCACACACAGAGAGCACTCATTGCATAACATGATGAAAAGCATCGGTGGTGGCGGTGGCAGAGTAGCACCAGTGGTAAGAATAGAAGGATGTACTTTGGATGTTAGCTTATTTACTCAGAACTTTGGAGAGATAGAGAGCGAGAGAGAGAGAATCAATAAAACACTTTTTCTCACGCAATCAAAGAAGGAAAGCAAGCAAGAAGAAGGCATATAGTGTATATTATACATGAAGAGAGAAAGAAAGTACGGTTTGTTTACATAACATTCACGCTTCTCTGCTTTCTTGAAGCTCTCTCTTCTTCCTCCACGCCTTCGTCGTTCCACTTTGATCGTCATCGTCACCATCAGCATCCCTCTCTCCCTTACTCATTGCTTGCATTTCACCATTTTCCAGCAGCATTCCTCCATCAACTCACAACTAACAAACAAAATTTTCTAGATTTATTATTATATTATGGTATTTTCCAATTTGCATTCTCTCTCCTTCCTTCCTTTTTTGGGAAAGATGAGAAGGAGAGAAGAGTAAAGTGAGACGTGTCTCTTCTGCTTCTCATCCTCCTCCTCCAACGCCTCCTCATCTTCTTTGTTGTGTGTGTGTCTGTGTCTGTGTGTGCAATTTGCCCTTCGTCTCTCCCTCTCTCTTCCTCTCTTTCTCTGCATAGTTCAATGGAGGCACACAATACAAATATTCACACAACAGTACACATCCCGTTTTTGCACTGTCATACAAATAATGGTACCAGTGACTTTTTTTCTTTGGGAGAAAAAATAAAAAGCTGTATGTAGTATTCATCTTCATCGTCATGTATGTATATGCAATACATGCTATGTAACTATGTTAGGTAAGCATGTATATTTTTTTTAGCTTTACCATCATCACCGCAAACAACAAAAGAACTTTCATGTCCTTTTCTTTTTCTTGGAGAAGAGGAACTGACTTGGATTTTATTTTTCTTCGAAAGATAGATACATGCATGTACTTATGTTCGTTTTTCGGTAGGTTGAAATGGTTCGTTTGAACTTAACTGAGGTGAAGTGAAGTGAGGAGAAGTCAACTGTCTTTTGTTTGTGAGGTTGAGGGAATCGTGGTGGTGGTGATGGTGGTGGTGGAGGAGCAAGCAACAAGATGAAGGAACGCCGGGTGGGTGAACGGCGATTGTGGTGGTGATGAAGGTGGAGGAGGGAGATCCACTTAAAAGGGAAGATAACATAGAATAGAGAAAAACCCCACGGCTCATGGCTTTTTTAAGGGTTATAATGGATAGAAAGATTAATTTATTATTGATACAGTTCATAGTTTTTAATGAAGGTTTTAGCTGGAAAAATAGTAGTCTGCCACCATTATAACCTGTTGTTAGATCCGCCGTGAATTCGGAGTTTTGGAGTGAAGAAGGTGGTGAAGGTTAGGTGGGTGGTGGTTTATTTTTTTGTGGTTATTGGTAAGGTTAAGTGTTGTACCTTGTGACGTGGAAAAGTGAGGATAAAAAGTTTTCTGACCCAGAAATTAGGAAAAAAAAGATAAGAAAAACAAAGAGGTTTATAATGACCATGAGGGTCTAAAAATAGAAAGAAAATATATTGTGCTTAGCCTGGGACAAGGGAAAAAGATTTTTTTGGTATAGGACCATGCGTAAACATTTATTATTTATGTGTACTATATTTGGTCGTGTCGTGTAGTGTCATGTCAAGTCAAGTAAAGTCAAGTCAGGTCTCATCCACTAATCTTCAACAAATGAATAACAAAAGTTGTAGGGAAAAAGCTGTGTGTATATGCATCAACTATTAAGTTAGTTGGTAAAGAAGTGAAAAAAAATTCTCTTGAACTTTCCTCCACTTTCACTTTTTATATAGCCTTGTCGACAAATTCATTAAGATTTTTATTTGATGATGATGACAACGCTGTGAGAAGTAGAGGAGGTTCAGAAGAAAGGGAGTGGTTGTTGGTGTGGTTGGTTTTTGGCGGAGAGAAACATACCGAAAAAAAAATTCTGAAGAGAAATGACTTGTTTTACAGAATTGTTCATTGTTCTTCTTATTATTGGAATTAAGGCGGAAAGCTAAAAAAAGTGGAAGGAGACGAGAGAGAGAATAGAAGAGTGAGAGCTAAAAAGTCATGTCATAGACAGCCAATAATAAATCCATTTTGTAAAGCTGCTTTTTCTTCCCTATTTTCTCCCTGCATTTCCCAATGAATATCTGTGCAGCTGGAGAGAAAATCGTTTGGAAAAGTTTAGCGATGATAATATCATTTTATATGATGGTCGTTTTTTCCAGTAACACGATCACGACAAAAAACTAGCATATACCACTTGGTCGACACAATGAGAAAATTGAGAGATCAAGAACAATTTTTTTATGGGGCTGTTCATATTACCAGGCATATTATACAATAATTTTAAAAAGACAATTACATATTTCACAAATATTCAAAATGTTTTCGGGTGAAATATTTCTAAAATATTTTTTAAAATAATAAATCGGTGGATAAATTTGATGTTTATTGTATGGACAACCCCATTTCTATTTCTACTCATTTTACTTTCTTTTTCCCCAGAATTCAATCTAATCTCATCTCATCTCTCCTCAAGTTCAACCTACTTTTCTCCTCGCGCGCTCACACACACACACAAACACATTTAATTATTGTTCTTGTCGACTTCTTTTTACTGGCTACCAAAGCAAGCTCTGGCATTTTTATACACATGACTATACAGAAAGTGAGAACAAGAATAAAAATATAGTCCTCTTGTCTTTCAAATAAAAAAAAGTTTAGTTTTACTTTCTGTTCTTTTATTTCTTTTCACTTTTTTGTATGGTTAGAAGTGAAAAAAAGAATGAATGACTGAGCGGACAAATTAAAATTAGCTAACCAGATTTTTATTTTATTTTTTTCTCTTTTTTCCTTTTCGTCTAACATAATTCCTTGACGTTAGACGATAGTTGTTCTCTGGGTTTAAGAGAAGAAGAGGAAAAAAAGTTTTATTATTTTTTTGGCGGGTTGAGATAAAAAAGGGAGGAAAGAATGCAATGCAATAAAAATCTCTCTCTGGGTTTCTGTGGTGATGGGGCTGTCCATGTCTTGTTATCAATTAATTGACAAGTTGGATTGAATAAAAAGATTAGGGAAAACGAGGAAACAGTTCTTAGTTTTATTACTTCTGCTCTTTGGCTACATAATATTTATATATTTTTGGGGGTGGTGAAAATTTGTAAATTGAATTTGTATAATTGTCTTGTATTATTTGCAGCAAAGAAAATTGGAGAGAAGCTTGGAGGCTCAAAGGAGATACAAGGAGAATGGACCACCCCCATTTTGGACGCCAGGATTAGAATGCCGACAAAGAAGTCCTATTGCTGCCAAGTCGAATACAATTTTTGTGTGAAATTTGCCCAAAGTATAATAAAAATAATAATTTAGTTGATTTTTCTTTTGAGCTTTCTCCAATGAGAAAAAAAAGTGTCAATTTTTTTTCTTTGGTTGTGTTTAAAGTTATTCTCAGGAATTGTACAAAAAAAAACATTTTAAACGAATAAAAATTATTTTGTTTGCTTTTCTTTTCAAATAAAGTTTAAAAAATATATATGTACAACAAACCAATCAATAGTGACCATCCAAAAAAAGTATTGTAAATCGGTGAAAAAAATAGTTTAAAAAATCAACATTCAATCAAAAGAATTCTATGTATCTACATGACGACGATTCGATGATATAACCAAACCAACCAAATATGTTCGATATACGAAAAACGTGCGTGTGTACAACCAAATTCATAAACAATCTTTTAAAAGCCAACAATTTTTAATAGTAAAATAGGTTATATATAAATAATTGCGGTTTTATTGGTATTTAGAAAAGAAAATTTAAATACATAAAACCAAAGCTATTTAAAATCACTTTGAAAAGAAGCGCCAAGAAAATAACCAGTATTCGATTTTTTAGATGATGATGATGCAAAAAAAAATGAATAAACAAAGTGTGTCCATTTTACAGTTTTTAGTGACGTGCAAATATAATAATGATAATATTATGTACATAATATTGTTACCATTTTACAGTATTACTAGTAATTATAAATTATTTTAGGATTAAAGTAGTTCTGTATAGCGTAAATATATATTGTATGGTATGTAATATACACAATGAGAAACAATGAGTATTTTGATTAATTAACTATTATAGTTAGATTTAAGAGAAAAAATAAAATAAATCTGCTGAAACTTTGTACATATTTATGCAAGACGCTGTCTTAGGATTTATTGTAATAAAATTAGTTAAGCACCACACCGTCAAAAAGTAAGGTGTGAAGAAAAAACCAATTATTAAACTTTATAAATAAAAAGTAAACAGTGTAGATATAAAAATTGTCAACAAGTTTGTTCTTGTTCTCTGATCTAACGAAGAAAAAAACTGCTTTTTCAAAAGAATCTATTTCTAATTGTTATTATTGTTACTAAATTGTACTCCTCCATAAAACTGTGTTGCAGTCAGCTGCTGTGTTTCCGGTGTAGAAGGGACAAATTTTCCTGTTCAGTTTCCATTTAAAATCCCTGGAACACAGACTGACTAGAAATATATAAATATGAAGAAAAATAAAATGTTTATGAATTAAGTGCCAATGTATTATTTATATAGCTTGTTATTTGGATTGTTGAAAATAAAAATATGTATACATTTTATAGAGAGAAGACTACTACACACCAGAACAATTTAAAAAATATATTATCAGAATCAGCGAATTACAAGTATACAGACAAGTAATTAGTTTTTTTGTGTTAAAAAATTAACGTTTATTGATGGTGGAATATTGAATACAATTGATTGCCAAAAATATATATACTGTATATAAATAGGTTGATCTATTTCTATTTGAAAACTTCGCGCGCCACCGGGCAACTACACTACACGCAATTCTGTATTTTTAAAAAGAAAAGAACAAAAAATGTATACCTATAAATAAATTGTTTTTTGCAATTAAAAAATGAATATTATATATTTGTTCTAGTTATTCTTGTTGTTGTATTTGTAATACTATATAAAATATATTTACTGTAAATATATTACATTCGCATAAAATCATATGTAAAAAGGTATATTTAACTTGAATTGAATTTTGAATCAAGTCACTCTGTTCAATAATTAATTTAAAGGAGAAAATATAATGTGTAAAATGAAAATGGAATTCAGCAAATTCAGAAAAAAATAAAGGGCGCTAAATTTTTAAAAATGTAACTTTTCCACTTTTGAGTTGTTAATATTTGAGCGCGGCAATTTTAACTAGTTTATATTGGAAGGCTTTACAACTAGTAATTTTTCAGATTTTTCGCCCATCAGCTTTTCATAAATAAATGTATCAATTGTTATATTTATGATAAGCAATTAAAGCATATACTTCTGTCTATGTATTTTATGTATTTAAATCAGAGTAACACTGACAAAAGAATACTCAAAAAATTACTCTTTCTGTGGTGCTCCGCGACTGCTACTGAAATTTATAAGTTAAAAAATTGAAAACGATGAAAATACAATAATGTCACACGTTGTTTTAATTGATTAGTTAAGAAAAAAGGATAAAAAAATTATGATAAATGATGATGACGAAGTGAATAAAGCTTTTATTTCGTAAAACTTGTATGAAAACTGTGGAAAATGGTTATATTGCAAGTTATTACTTCATAAAAAAAATCATGCGAGTGTATGTAAATATAGCGTTGTAAAAATAGTGCATCAATTAAACACAGCAATAAGGTAAATAATTATAATTTAAATATTTTTTTTTATTAGCAGAGAGTATAGACAGAGAGCTTTTTATAATATTTTTTTATGATTTTTAAAATCGGCGAGCACCAAGAATAACATTTTTTTTGTTTTCTTCTTAAACTAAATTGATTAAATATATATTTATAAATTAGAGTTGATTTTTTTACAATTAATTACATGAATAATAGTTATAAGTATCATTAATAGTAGTATGTAGTAATTATTATTATTATGACCATCGTAATTAATTTTTTAACAAGTTAAATGCTTATTTAGTCTGTGTATACACAGACACAATTTTTTTACATTTACTTTTAATAATTCATTAATATTTTTTTACACATATTTTGGAAGTATAGTTAATCTTATAATTTATATTTCAGAGGTTTAATTTTAAAAAAATGATAAAATTAGCCTCTCATTTTATTTTTTTAAATGACTTATCAGATATAATCATTTCATTTTAGCTGTTTTGCTTTGAGTGGAAATACTTTACAGGCAGTAAATATAATAAATATGTCCTTTAAAAAAGACATATTGCCTTGTTTACAGTTTAATTATATATTTTTTAAACTACCGAATGAATAACAATTTATAAATCAGAAATCAAACTTGTTTGTTGCCCTTTAATTTTTAGCAACTTTGAAAATCCGTTTTGTTTTTTTTTGTCAATTTTACATTTATCAAGTTGATATCCAATATTGAATATCCACATTTTTTATATGAATATTAACCAATAATGTAATACGTATTTAAAATAACTGTAATTAAAATGTTATTTAAAAGTGGCAATGACAATTTTTTTATATCTTGAACCCCGGTTTGCCAAACGTCAATATCACATTCATACCCACCCAACCAACCAACCAACCCAAACCAATTTTTTTCAAAAATTTCTGCCGCGCGGTTTTTAAAAAAACAATTGAGTTTTTATTTCGCTAATTATTAAAAATCGGCAGGTTAGTTAAAAGTTTTTTTAGCCACTTTATAAATTTCTCTAAAATTTGCATAACTATTACATATGCAAATCTTTACACATTTTCATTAAAATTTGGCAGAATAATTTATAAACTGTCCCCGTGAAGACTTGTGTTTTTTTGTAAAGTAAACTAGTAATACTGACAGACTGATGTTCACTTTTGATTGATTTTTTCAACGTTTTGAGAAATTCAATTTATTGGATAATAAGTACAATGATAATCGTGTAATAACTGTTTTAATAATTTTTACCAATTAGTTTAAAAGCTATATGCAATTCAATTTTCTACATAGTAAAATCTATTAACTATTAGTTTTTATTCACTGCTGATATATCGCTTACCGGTCAGTTTTTACTATTCAAATAATTGTGTTATTGGCGGGTTTGCGCGTTGAGCAAGCAAAAAGCCTTTGTTTACATTTTTTCTTTCGATTTCGTAAATTAGAAAATAATTTGAAATTCAAGTCAAAAAACAGCAGCACAGCAGAGAGGCAACACAAGAGGCCAGTGACCAGTTTAATACAAATGGTGACTTTTGAGTTTAAATATTAGTTGTAAATAACAATCCAATTTATAGTACACTCGACACTCATTTTAAATATCAGTAATTATAATAGTTAATCTCACATTTAAACATTTTTCTCTGTTTTATAAACGTTGACATTGACCTCAGTCAATTTTAAAGTGTTCTTAGAACCTAAAAACCATTATTTTTTTCAGAATTTAACTTTCATTCAATTATAAACTAATGATAATACTTTATTAATTACTTCTACTTAAGTAATTTATCTCTTATATTCTTACTGTCGGGTTTTTATGCAGGTCAGGTGATTCCATTTGAAAGCCAAAGGAACGTGTGTTATCTCTGTTTAATTAAGTAGTTTCGTCGAATTGATTAATTTGTAGTTTAAAAAAAATATTACAAAGAGGGGAATAAAAATGATAAATAAAGTGAACATAAAACAAATATATTTAATTTTTTTATCAATAACAGGTCTAAAGTAGTGAGCTTTACAAAGATATTTCCTTTTGAAAGTACTGTTTATTCTGATGTTCTTTTTTTAAGATGGTAAGTTTAATTGATGTTATTTTTTGCAAGGGCTCAGGCGACCTTTGTAAAACCCACCTTGGAAGATCTGCCGAGAAAATTAGTTTGATTGAAAAAATTATGTACCTCTGTCATTAATATTTATTTTTCAGGAAAACTTTACCAATTCAAAAAATAAATCAACAACTTTGTCGTAATGAAGGAAAAATAACTCGACTTCAATTTAAATATTTTAGATATCAATTATAATGGTTTATAAAATTTCTCCCACCCCAGAATTCCCCATTTTGGCCTCAAGTTAACCTAACTATTCAATGTATCTTTTTTTAAATGTACAGTGTTTTAATACTTTGGTTTATAGTTTTGAAGACAGAGTGAGGGATTACATAGAGTAAGATACACACACATCAGCAGCAGGGCTCTTAATTGTACTTTGATTGAAGGACTTGATATTTAAAAATTGTTAAATATTGAATATGTGTGTTTAATAATTTAACACTCACAAGAACACAGCAGAGCAGCATTTTCATCAGCACTTAGTTTAGTAATTAACTTTTATCCTTTTTAAAGTAGAGATGATAACCTTACTACCTTGTCTTCTTGTTTTGACGAATAATTAATATTGATACATATTTATACTTAAGTTACAAATTTAAATATCACTTACATTTAAAAAAGAAGGACAAGAAGAACAATTCATTTTTTTCTGCTAGTGTAATTAATTATTTATAATAAAATTATTAATAATTAATTATATTTATAGTAATACCCTTCCTTTAGTTGATGATAGTCTGGTAAACAATAAACAATTGTTATTGTTTAATGTACATACATGTTTTTTTTACCTGTATGTGCTTTTTAGTTAAAAGCTTACTTAACAACTTCAATATTTTAGTTTTTCCTTACTTAATTAATCATTTCTAAAAATAGGGCGTATACAGTTACATAATTATAATTACTTGAACGATGATTGATAAAGATTAGTAGATAGGATATCAGTATGTTTAGAAAGCGTGGGAATCAAAGTGGATATTCATCTCTTTGTTTATTTTTTACACTGGATATATAGTAAACTAATTATACTAATCGTTGTTTGTGTTGATATATATTTTTTTATGTTATCGTAAAGAAATGCTTATTACAATGATTTTTTATTAATTCAACTAACTCGTTGTCACAAGTTTACTTGTTTGTTGATGATGATAATAATTTAGTTATTTTCTTCACTTTCAAAAAAAAATTCTCGCTTAGCATTCCCCCGCCTATACTCTTTTTTCACAAAATCGACATTAAGTCAGTCCAAAAAAGAGACCCACTTATATTTTAAAACTATTTAATAGATTAAAAATAAATAAGGTTGCACAGCAGTTAAGACTTGGTAATTATTATTATTTTTAAATCATATATAATTTTTCTTTGATTAGTTTTTGATGATTTTTTTTTCTGGTTGCTGTGTCTAGTCTCGAACAAAAACAAATTCGTTGTAGTGATTCCAGCGGGACTCTTCCGGATCCATGCCAGGTTTTAATTCTGCAGAGCCACCGGAAGTACCTGAACCGCAGGATGCTACGCATCTACAAAAAAACAAACAAAAAAGGAACGTTACACAAATTGCACTCAAATCCAATCTCTAAAACTAAAAAAAATCAAGGGGTCATTCATAATTTATGTAACAGAAACACTCTATGATAAAATATCACATTACATTCTCATTTATCTACTAAAAGGTTGTCACGTAAATCATGAATGACCCTCTCTACTTTATATAATAGTTTTACAGGAAATGAGGTAAAAGTTGTTTGTTTGTTTTGTTTAGCCTTTTTACTTACTTGAATCCAGCGTCTTGCAAATTATCGAATGCTTGCTCCAAAAATAGGTGTTTCAGGAAAAAACGACCTGTGTACCGATCCATGGGACCTCGATCCGGATCTCGACTTTCGTTCAGGTTCTCTCCAAATACCTGCACACAAAAAAATTAAGCACATATTGTTACAGAATTACAGACATCTATTTAAAGATAAATTCTCCAAAACATCAACCGAATAAAAAATTGGTGTGCCTGTTTTCTAGAAAATAATATAACGTTAAACCAATACTACCATTTATTTCTTAAGGATCGATAAGAATGATGATAAGATGACGTAGTGATCTGACATGATGTAGTGAAACATGTTATTTTCATAACCATTATCATCGCGATTTTTTTAAATTAAAATTTTCCTATTCTTCCATGAAAAATATTTTATGGCTTAAAACCTACCTGTTTTTAATCTATATCCCATCATAAAAATCAGGCATAAAAAATGCAAGGAAAAATAAGATTGGCCAGATATTCTACATTAAACTGAAAAAGTATAGATACCTCTATCCAACAACTGCTTTATAAAAAGTTTGAAGAAAGCATATTGAGATGTTGAACATGTATTTTTTTTACAAGGCACTCACGATTAAAAACGAAAAATTAATTCATATCGTAAAATATAGATATGTATTTTATAAAACAAATATTCAACCGAATATGCCAAGTCCCGTTTTTGCATGTTGATATGGATGGAATATAGTAAGTGCCATTTACCCAAGTTGGTTAATAGTCGTCATGTAATATGCAAGTTTATGTTAGATTTTTTATATTATTTTTTCGTAATAATAATAATATATAATAATAGTAAAAACTTTCATTTCAAACTTCCCGGAAGAAAATTTACTAGTTTTTTATAGCTCTCATAAATAGCATTGTAATGACGATCAGGATCCCATTTTCAAAAGGATTGTGGCCAATTGAAAAGCAAAAGGAAGTGAAGTTTAAAAAAATAGAGAAAAGCGCGAAAAAAAAACTTTTTGAAAAATCGTAAAAAAATACGAAAAGTAATTTCTTCTCTTTTTTTGCCACAACTATTAAAACAGACAGACAGGGACCGACAGGAGAAAAGAAAACGAAAAAAGTTTGCTGTTTTTTGAAAAGGGGAAAATGGCGGGAAATAAATATGCACATAAAAAACCTGAGTTTTTATGGCAGTTCACTTTCAACTTTTATTCTAATAATTTTCTACTCTCTAGCAAAAGTGGGCAGACCTTTTCGCCCGTCGCCGTCAAACGGTTAACTTTTTTGAGTTGAAATCTTTGAGTCGATTTTCATCTCTCCTTTCTCAATACTTTTCCTTTAGCTTTCTTTTGAAAAGTCGTTAAAAAATAGTTGCTTGGTTTGGTGGTGGTATTGGTATGGTGTGTGTAACCTTCATCGTAATTTATTATTTTTTAAATAATCAAAATGAAAACATAAAATACTTTTCCCATGATTTTTTCTCCAAGCAAAAAAAAGTTGCATTGTAATAATAATAATCATAGATAATAATGACAGTGCTGAGCAGATTTTTTGGCAGTTTTATTGCCCACAAAAGTGATAAAAAAGGTGTGTAATATTTGCAATATTCATTTTAACAGAACGGAGACATGACGTGACATGTTCAATGTTACCAAAAAATTGTATGGTTCACTTCATTTTATTTTATTTTTTACATAAAAGTAAAAGCAATCATAAATGCCAGACGTAATAATTTTGGGGATTAAGTTTTCAAAGTTTTCCAATTTTGCGCGCTTACAACTGTGATTATTTTTTTGAAGTGGTCACTAATATTTATTAGACAGCTGCGCACATTAGTATAACATGTATGTGTGTTTTATTTGAAAGTACCCGCCAAATAAAAATTGGCTGACAGAATTGAGAAAGCAACTCAACTAAAAAGAATGGAAAAAATTGAAAATGTACTCGTCGTCTGCCTAATTTTCAGTGTTCATTTAAGCCAAACGTTTTTACATCAAAAGTGTGTCTTAACATCGGAAGTTTTTAAACATTTTTTGAAGAGTAAAAGCGAAAGAAACGGAAATAGTGAACAAAGCTATAGATTTGAATGACCATGTTTAATGGGAATGGGCAGTAAATTTGTAAAACAAGTATATAGAGTGCTAGGTGGTGGCGGTAGTCATGGGAAGGAAGGACACTTGAAAATCGCTGGAGGGGAAAGGGAAAAAGTATTTGGTTGAGTTGGTCGACAAAATCAGGTAATAAAAAAAATATATTATATTTATTAATATGTATGATATGCACATGTATATATTTTTTATGTATAATTATAAACTGTATTTAAAGTGTGTATATATATATATATATGAATGCACAATGCACATCTATGTATTTTGTTGGCAAACTCTCAAAACTTATCATGGATACTTGGAAATGGCAAGCAAGCAATATAATAACAGTCACAGATTGAGAAAGGAAGAGAATATATCAAAATGGCACTTTTTACAGTTTCCTGAGACCTTAGACCAGCAGCTTGGACATAAAAAAGAAGCGGTTTTGATAAAGTATACCTTTGCTTTATTTCAAATCCAACAAAAAATAAAATCAATTCAAAAGGAAAAACCAAGCAGTAGTTCACAGTTCCGCGCAGTTTCTAAAAAGACGATAAAAAATGAAACAAGTTTTGTGTTGGTTTTTAAAAAAAAGCTCATTATTTGGTTTTTTGTTGTTGGGATTCGGGATGGACAAAACTACACACGTGTGGATGCTTAAAATTAAATTTAGTCAAGTGTGAAGTTAAATTGGAATAAGACCAGTTGGGAATCTTGGTGAATGCAAAAAATATATTTATTTATTTGTAGCTCCGGATGTATCAAAGTAGCGGAAGCATTTTTTTCCTCTTAAGGAATAAAAAAGAAGACTTTTAAGAAGTAATCAATTTTATGTAATTCCTGTTAGATTTTTTAAATGTATGTGATGCGGTGTTTTGTTAAAGCTGCAGTGATATATTTTTGGGTGTTTGGGTATGCGTGCAATGAAGTGAAGGCAAATTACCGAAAAAGCAACAACTTAAGCCTGATTTATTTTTTCCGAAAAAATAACCTAGGCCCTATTTTTTTCTTGATGTCCTTGTTCAGCTCAACAGCAAGTCAGTTAGACTGCTTTTTGAGTATTTAAAACTTTGAGTTGGGTATTTGGAGTATAGTAGCATCCTCCAAACACTTCCTTTCTATTTCATCATCATCACAACGATCAAATTCGCTGAAAAGGAAAAGCTATTAGTTTTTTTAAAAGAAAGTTTTTACTATTTTTCTCTTCTTTAATTCTACTTCCTTCCTGTTTTGTGAGTACTTTAGTATTCAAGCCAAGACAAGTCATGACACAAACACAGCCACCCAATAATAAAAAAAACCTTGCCTTTTTTCTAGCTTTCAAATATTGCACACTGGTTTTTTTCGTCATTGTTACTCGGGATGATAAATACTTAGTAATGGTGGCCAATGTGGCCATGTGTGCATGAAAATATATAAAGGGTAAATCAATGTTAACGTTACATATCAACAGTTATCACCGGATTCATCCATATACATATGTTAGTTTGTGACGGCGTATCTATCTTACAATTTTCCAATTGCACTAAAAGTCTGCCTTGAGGGCTGAAAATCAGAATGTAGGTAGAGTTTCAGAGGCTAAAGAATTTGAGGTCAGAATCGAGTTATGACCTTTCCTACACCAGAGGGGGGTGGCTGGGCCAAATAGTACAAATAAGGGATTAGCCCGTTGCAATTAAAAAAACGTTGCTAATTTGAGATGTTGAATTTCAATCTGAGGTCAGACATGAGTTTATTTTCCCTACCCTAATGGTCGAGTGCCCCAATTCGTACAAGATATGTCCAATGTTGCCCAATCATGTTCTAAGTTACCCCAACAGCGTCCGAAGTTGCCCAATCATGTCCTTCATTGCCCCCAATCTAGTAAGCTGGACATTTTGGGTCCAGTGGGCTCAACTAGTATATGATATAACACGAAGTGTGAAGTAGTCTCTATAGTTGATAGTAGACTTTTGTCGTGTAGTTCTGATGATAAAAAATACCACATTTGTTTCGCTTCGTCTGTTGTCTGTCTTGTAGTCTGCTGTTTTTAAAAAAATGAATAAAATGGAATAAAAATATAAGATGATTTTTATTTTTTAGAGAAAATATACGTTAAATATTCGTTGTAGACAGCGAAATATTTATAATAGCATTTTTATTATTATGTATCATGTGGAAATATATTAATAAAAAGTGTGTTCATTTTCCAGACCACTTTTATCGCTATTCCGTTCAAATGAATATTATTCCCCGACACAAAATAACAGCATAGGTTCCTCAAGAAAATTCCTTGAAAACTTCATCAAAAATTAGATGAGTTCTAGCCCTCCAGTTCGCTTTAAAAGATGATTATTCAGAACTAATCAAATCAGCAAGACAGACAGACAAAGAGAACCCTAACTATAAGCAAGAACCAATTACCTTACATGAAGATGATGAGCTGCTATCATCATCATCATCATCATCTCTACTATCACCACCACAGCTTATTTTCCATTTTTATTACAAACCAAAAACCAGCAGAGAACGACATTACCAACTCTTCAGTTAAGTTAGTAGCGTCGTAGTAGCAGCTGGCAGTTTTTTTTTCTAAGACGTAAAAATATATTATCCATTTACCCAAAATAATTTTTTCCCTTCTGTTTCTACACTACTCACATTATATTTTTTCTGATGTTTCCAGGTCATCTACATATAGAAGGAAAGCGAAAAAATGCTGTCAGAATGATTACTACACATTTCAATGCAAATTTATGATGATATTCTAGTATGTATGCATGTTTGTCTACTGCAAAGACTACTTGTAGTAGTGAATAAATAGACATCAATCGACAGGCACGATGAAAAAAATGGTAATGATATTGGACAAGATGTGTATGTACTATGTACACTGTACATTGGAGATGATGGGATGCTTGAAATACCTTCTTTTCGTTTCTAGCGACTGGTGACACAACAGAGAGAGAAAAAAATGGTTGTTTTCTCTTGAAAGAAAATTGCACACTGCAGATAAGATGATGATGAGTGATTACTCTCGTTTTGTGTATTTTCAAAGGGAAAAATAATAAGATGGCATGATGGAAGAAGAGGAAGAGATGAAGAAACAAAAAAAATACTGTGTGGGTTGATGATGATGATGATATAATGATAATGGTGATATTATGGGTTGTGTATGGGTAGGTTCGGTTGGTAGTGGAAGTGGATGAATGGGTGATAATGTCGCAATAGCCCTTTAGTTGTCCTTGTATTATTACTTGTCTTGTGCTTTCACAAAAAAAACTGTATGGCTGGAGCTGGTACTACTGGAGTGAAGTATGAGAGATGTTTTTTTGTGGAATGTGTTGTTATTATTAAAGTTTGTATGCTTTGTTGGTTGATTGAAGAGAAAGACGGTTTTGTAGTGTGGTATGATGATGAGGAGAAAATGTCAAAGAAAAGTTGTTATGATAATGATAGCGTGTGTGTGTGTGGGAGGAGGCTCAACGGGGAAAAGAATGTAGTTTATTTTTGAAAGTGTAATTTTAGAAAATAGAAAATAAAAAATTGAGGCAACATATTATTTTGTAATCAAAAAGACAAAAAAAATGAAAATGTCGAAATATTTAGGGAAACTGGGATTCAGGGGAGATGATTAGTACTTAAGAATTCGTGTGAGTGGATCTGTGAAGTAATGGATGCTGCAAAATCATTTCTTTTACATTTTGTCATTAAAAACATTCTTACTTATTTCAACATGCTACTTGTACAGCGGATGATGATTTTTTTTCATTAGTAAATGTGAAGATTGATATTTTGTTTTCTTTGCCTTGTCAAATAATGCGTAAAAGTAAGTCATGAGAATATTTTTAATGAAAATTTGGTATAATAGTCAAGTTTTGTTTTTGTAAGAAGCTAAAAACTATGCAAGAATAGCAAGAAGAGCAACAATTGTGTAAGAATTTAGAATGGGAGTGGGTATGATATATTATGTTTTCTTGACTTGAGTGTTTATAAAGTTTGTTTTCTTGAGAGACTCAAAAAGAAAATCCTTTTTTCCCTAATCATCATCATCATCATCATCAAAATGTCCCATTATTTCACAAATGCAAACAATATAGGATGGTTGTGACGACATTTTATAGAATTAGTAAATAAACAAAAAGAAAGTCTTCTTATTTAAGAGGATTTCCCCAAACAACCAAGTCTTCAGAAGACAAAAGAGACAAAATTGTTGAGTTAGTCAACAATCATTATGTTCATCATTAAATCATATTATCTCATAATATTATCATCAGTACATATTTTTAGTGTAATGATAATAAGTATAATATTCAATATTGGATAATAATGCTGCATATTTTCTGGTCGGTTTCCTAACTCTGATTATTTTTAGGGTTATAGGGTTCATCTACTGATATATTTTTTTCTCTTCCGTTTTCCGTCTTATAGTCAGTTGACTACTGACTTTATTTACTTTTTCACCCCAATTTTCTTATTTTGGGTGCAATGATGATGATAAAATCTTCTGACATGATAGTAAGCGATCATAATTTTTTTTCCGGGGTTTTCCTATCTATCTTGATTAAATTTGTTCTTATTGGTTTAGCATATGAATTGGCTTATTTCCAGTAGGAGTAATCCTTTAATATCATCTAAATTTGAATGACATAACTAATCAGGAAAATCAAATCCACTATCAATATCGTAGGCTTTTATTATATGATTATTACCAAGAACATGCAAATGAACTTGGGGGAAAAGGATAAAAAAAATTGGAGGAAATGAAATTTCATATCAGACTGGAAGATTCCAGATACTGTGTATGTGTGCAGTATGGTTGTCGTCATCATAATCATTATCATTAGTGTAATTTAGTATTATTGCGGGATGGAAATGGATATGGGGATTATTATTGTTAACATTATTTCGTAAGAAAGACACAGCTTATATTTTGTAGTGAGCAGAGACAGACATGCAAGTATTGTATGTATTTTCGTTTCCTTTTTTTGTCAATGAAAAGCGAGCGAGTCAACAGAAATAAGAATATGAGTAAAAAGAAAAGAATTGACTATGTTTGAGCATTACATGAAATCCAATGAGAACAAATCAATGAAATACTTATTTCTCTTTTTGAAATGATGATGATGGGAACATATATATATTTCGAAGAAAGCTGATGGAAAAGCCTTTCCTTCATTATATTGGTAATATTGATGATGATGATCCAATAGTGGAAATAATGTAATCTGAGTATACATTACAAATACATACATCTCCATTGATCATCATATTATGATGCCAATAATATGCTTCCTTTCCCTATTTCCGGGTGAACATGAGAAAAAAGAAGAAGTAGTGTACAAATAAATTGGTATGCGTAACACATTATAGAGAAGAAAAAAATCGGATATGGAAGGATTTTGGAGTAAATTGGTACATATGTAATATTTCATAAAGTGAAAGAGGTTTAGTATATACAGGTATGTATATAGAATACATGTAGAAATGATATTATTATTTTGGCCTTCTCTCTCTTTTTTTGAAAGGAAATAAAACAGGCAAGTTGTGGGAGTGACGACAACCATTACTTATTTTTTTAAAGGGAAAGATAAAAAGAAGAATAAGAAGGAGAGAACAAGTTTATAGTGTAGAGTTGCTAACCCTTTATGTTTTTCACACAAATGCGCATAGAAATGAACGTATGCACACAAGTGAGTGAAGTCAAGTCAGTGTCTGTTCCCTGTGGAGAATGTAATATTGTGTGAAGCTGGTTGTCTTTGAGAAAAAGAAAAGAAGAAGTAATGATAATAATACGTAATATCCCTCTTTTTTCTCATTTCACCACCACCACCAGACACACACTAGTTGAGTGAATGATATGTACTATAGGTATGTAAAGGAGGAGTGTGTTGTATGGTCGGAGAAAACGATAGTAGACACATAATAATAATGCATTAGTATATTTTGTAGTGAGTGGAGTTGGTTGGGAAAAGGGAAAAGAGAGAGAGAGTGAATGAATACAAGCAAGTTTCCTAACTGACGAAGAAGAAGAAGGCTCATGAGTTATATAGCTTGTTTCACTCCAGACTCACTCCAACTCACTTTTTTTTATTTTTCTGCTTTAAAAGATTCCAAAAAAGGAGAATAAAGAGGGAAGACGAGTCTTTTGAGAGATAAATATGAGTGTATAAAGTGGTGGTGAAGGAGGACGGGAAAAAAAGACAGACGGAGAAGCAGATGAAGAGAATCCGTAATGATTATAATAATAGAAGATGGAGAGGAAAAAGCATAATATGTGTTTATACTTGGTATTTTGTAGGAGGAGAAGAGAGAGAGAGAAAGCGTAGTCAAGTCAAGGAAAGGAGAAGAAGGCACATAAATTCGAATTTTCTCAGTAAACCCCATTATCGTTCCTGTTGCAGTTCTAAACATATACGAAGGAAGGAAGGAACGAGTGTGTAGGCTTTTTAGTAGCTGAGCAGAAATTGGAATGTAGAGAAAAAGAAGGATGATGATGGGCTTGTAAGCAAAATGGACTGAAAGAAAATTGAGGAATGCAGGCATAAGAAAATGAAGGATAAATATGAAAATGGATATAGTAAGCCTTCAAGCCAAAACGGGTAGAAAGAGAAATGAAGAGAGAAAGAAAGCTGTTTCTCTCACACGCACACAAAACGTCGGCCCTTTTGTCAAAACATATTTTAAAATGGAGGCTCTGTTTAGTTTAACAATATTGAATATGCGTCGTCGTCGTGGTGTGTATAATGTATAACTTTACAATATTATTTATTCTTAAATAGTTTTATTGAAGTAGGGACAGTCAAGAAGTGGAATTTGAAAAGGGTTTTGAGAGAGAAAATGAGAAGTGATGAAAAATAAGTTTATTTATAATATATTTGGAATAATAATAGTATTGACAAGGGCGAAATTCAATGATAACACTAGCTCTAATAATAACAATAAAAATAGGAATAATATAGTCTGTTTTTCTTTTTCTAGACTGTTAAAACAATGTGGATTGAGTGTCTGTTTGTGTGTCGGCTTAGTATAATAATAATATTTTTGAGATGTACGTTCGTAAGTTGAGTTTGAGAGTAGTGAAAGGGATGTAAAAAGGTTTCTTATTCTTCCAACTTTGCAAGTTGGCTAAGGCTAACTGACTCTGACTGAGTGCTTGCCTCTTTCTGTTTGACTATCCATCTATTTATCTTTCTGTCGGTTTTCAATTCCAAGCTCAACGAAATACTACTGATTACTGACATTTGTCTGTGTAAAATGAAAGCATGATGAGGATAACGATGAAGAATGAGAAATAAGACAAAATGCATATGCATGAGAGTTACGGATAAATTATTAGTGAACAATCTTATGTTTCTCTTTCGTTCTTCCTCTCTCTCTCAACCTATTATTATGCATGAATGCATCAACTAAACACTTTATCCTTTTTCTGCTCTGCCCTGTTTTTCATACAAACACAAAATTCCAATTTAGGTCGGCTTTATTTAATCATTTTCATCCGTTCTCCAAAAAGTTTCGAGAGTTTTGTGCGTTTTGCGTATGCGTGTTTGTGAGGGAAATGATAAGGATGAGAATTTTATGAATGACAAGGCAGCATAAATACATGTGTAGAATATTTGAATAAAAAATTTAAAGGAAATTTAATTGAATCATTTTCTTTTTGTCTCTTACCTCGCGACAGAGTGCCACCCGGCCACAGACAATGATCCTCGCCAACTTGCGAAACTTGACATCGGAGAGGCCATCCCGTCCAAAAGCGAATGTACCTCTGTAGCCCACTGTGATATAGCCAGTTTGTTTATGTTCATCTGTTGCGAAATGGGAAACACAGAAAAAAAACCAAGACAAACAGCAAGCAGTCTTCCAAAACCATGTACATACATTTAAAATAGACAATTAATTACAGAACAAATTTACTACACGTATCTTTACAACGTTACTAAAGTACTGATTGCTTTGTGCCCTGAAATATTCAGTTTGTTTCGTTTTATTTTATAACAGTTTATATTTTATTTCTATAGTAGAGAGAGAGATCGACGTGAGTTGCATGCGATGATGATGACGATGATAATGATTACTTGGTTGCTGATCATGTGAGAGAATCTGGTACGTGATAGTCTTGAGGTCTTTTTTTTACTCGATGATGATGATAACTCGTAAAAAAATTGGAAGGAATTCTTACAACTTCCCAAACAAGACTCAAGAGAGGGAAAGGAAGTAGGCTACAAACTGTAATGTAATATGAATGGAATTACAAGTCAAGTTAGAGATAGAGAGAGAGCAACAGAGAGGAAAAAAAGAAGAGAAACGGAAAGAAGCCTAGCAATCAAGATCACTACGCGAAGTAAAAGAAGACGATGATGATGATCATCAAATTCATCAGTCTTGTTTCCTTTCACTCTTTCTTTCTCTCTCAGGAACCCAACAGAGTAAATGGTTGTTTAATTGAAAAGCTTTGAAATTTATCAAGAAAACTCTCTGCCTCTGTTTCTCTCTCGTTTCATTATTTCTCCTTGCTGACTTGAGTCTTGAGTTTTAGTATCAACGCGTATGCCACGTCATGCTGAAATATTTCCACATCCATCCATCCACAAAAACTAAAACAAAATGAAATAACAACCCAACAGAGAAAAATAATATGTATATGTATATATTACGTACACATTCGTTGAAAGATGAAAAAGTTAAATGGAAGCAAGAGAAGAAAAGTTTAAGGTTTTGCAATCAGCTCTTCAACAACTCATATAAGAAGAAAAGGAGCATTGTGATGACTACCAAGAATAAAAAAGGGAACAAGATGATGTTGATGATGGCTTCCTCTTGTTCTTTCTCAATATATATTTTGTTCTTCTCAGAACAAAAATTACACAGAGAGAGAGGAGAAAAAAAAATGAGGACGACGACGAATTCCCTCATCTGTAATTTGTATTTTCTCCTTGTAATAAAATAGGCTTAGTATTTTCTTGTGATTAACTTTCTCTTTTTCTGCTATTCTTGCTCTGCGTCAGGTATTGATGTTGTATAATCAGAAAAGAAGAAGAAGACGAATCTAGGAAACGAGCTAGTTCTTTTCTTCTACCTTTTTTATCACTTGAGTAGCTACAGTCTTCGGAATCTTTTTATTCTCTTTTTAGGTAAACGAAGAAGAATCAAAAGATAAAGAAAGAAGTGAAAGAAAGTATGTGGGCAAGCTAATTTGTTGGGTAAGGAGAAAGTGGTTGATAGGCATCATCATCATCACCAAAAAGAAACTGTGAAACTACAGAGGGTGATCAGATCATGATGGCATGGCATATGTATATGCATCTTTTATGCTATTTATTTTATTACCAGAGTTTAACTTGCTAATCGACAAGAAAAGCTCAGAGAAGACGATGATTTTTGATGATAACGATGACGATCATGTCGGTTTCTTCTATAGCATCTCAACTGTGTAGCTAAGGAACAAGGTAATTAACGTCATTTTAGATGACACGCCTCTTCATCACTTTGTTGATCATCAGAAAGGAAAAAAAAGAGACAGATAGTCAAGTCAGCATCATCACAAGAAATGAGATAATATGAGCCAAAGGCTTATGTCTAGGAAGTGGTTTGAGATGAAAAGGACAAGAAAAGGGTAGGCGGAGATGATCAAGATGGAGGATGAATTACTGAAGTCATTGAATAGGTGATATATTACCATCATCATCATTTTACCTATCATCATAATCATTAGAAAGTTGTCGTACTCTTTTACCTTTGCTAAAAAATAATAATTTGTGAATAGTAGTGACTTACTTTGATTTAGAAAGGCGCTAGTCTTTTGAAATGATATAATGCTATCCATTTGAAAGATCAATAGCAAAAAATTTTAATAACTTGGATTTTTTTTCAAGGAGAATAATAAAAAGTTGTAAATTAATGGTAATGACAAGAAAAGGTTGATGATGACGATATGCGATGGATAAAAAAAGGTATGGCATGATGACATGACATAATATCACGTTCACACGCTGCTGCCTTGCCGCTGCTGTTCCATCGAGACCATATGCCATTTTTAATGGGTCTCGCATGAAACAAAAAAAATCTGTTCCTTTTCCCCTCCTTTCAACAAGATCATCAGAGAAAATGGAAAGAGAATTTGTGTGATCCCTTTTTGCCTTTCTTCAGACTCATTCATTCTTTCACTCAGTCAGTCTCGTTGAAACTTTTTAATGAGTTAGACAAACTCAACTGCTCTGGTGGTGGTGGTGCTCGGGGCCATTAGCAAAATCTACCATCACCATCCTTCTCAAAAAAAAGTCTATCCAGTGGAATATCACTCGACTCCTCGCTTTCCAGTCATCACCAAAAAATCAGCAGCTCATTCTCATCCTCCTCATCTCACAGCTCCCAAAATCCCAAAAACTTTTTGTATCAAAGTAAAGTATCCTATTTTATGCAGTGCTCATCAACCTATTTTTCATTTTGTATAGGAATCCCGTCCGACCCGAGAGTTACAATATCCTCTATTCATCCCACACGTAGGAAGGAGAGTAGCAGCAGCTTGTTTTATTTTCCTATTGATAAAATACCAGCCAAAAGGAAGTGAGTGAAAGGAAATCTGTGAAAAGTCATCGGGCAAGTGATTTTCTTTCATGGTAATGCTTTCTCATGCATTCATTCAATCACTACTACTGCCACCACTGCTGTTCCCTTTTTTCAACAATTCATTAGGAAAATTGAGGGTTTTTTATGGAGAAAATATATTTTACACTTTCCTCAAATTGAAGACGATGACGACTTAAAATTAGAAACATACAACATTTCTTACTGGTTTACATTCGAAATTAAATGTATTTCAAAAATGTTGAGATGGAAAAGGATATACATAATTGCGGGTTTAGGAGTACATAAATTGTCAGTTTAGAATGCAAGCACGACATATTTTTTTTATTCTACTGAGAATGTTTTTTTTGACAGGGCATCTACTTAAAAGTGTGCAGGCCCCTTGCCATTTTCTAGTGTCAAACATTGACATGACAATAAGTAGTTTTACAGAGTCAGTCAAGCACTTGTACCATTTTAGGCAAAAAAATGTATATACATATCACGAGATGTTGAGGGGATTTTTTATAGATATTTGTTTCCTTCTTTAGCATGTCATGTTGGCATGCCAAGTGAGTATTTATAAATGTACATACATATATGCACATTACGTATTTTTTGGTTGTAAAACAGCAGGAGTAAAACATATTCTTGCGAAGTAGTTTTGAAAAGAAAACCAGCAAGAAAAGTGGCGATGGAAAAGGAAGAGAGGAATACATAGAATCGATTTATCTGCTGACTTGACTTTACTTGTTACAGGTTGACTTGCTGGTTGGTTTTTTTTTGTGAAGGAAAAGCACTAAAAACCGAAGCCCATACAACAACCATCCTTGTCGAAGTTGTTGTCGTAGATGCCGTCGTCTTTTTGGAATATTTTTTTTTCTGGTATTGAGTGTGTGTACAAACACGTCCTTTTTTGGATAACCTGTTATTTCCCTTTCCAAAAAAATAAATGTAGTTTCCCTTGTTGGCGGATTTTTTTGGGGGGTTTCCACTGACTTGTAAGAGTGGATACACATAAATCCCCAATTGGCATTTGCCATTTTTTCTTATTTTGGCAATTTTTTGAAAGGAAGAAGGAAAAAATTTATGGAACAATAACAGTAAACGAACATGACAAGGTGAAATGGATAAAGAATTTGGGAAAAACTGAAGTGTATTAAAAAAGAACTTTTAGTTTAGATATTCAGTCAAGTAGTCAAAAACTTTATTTTTAGGCTTGGATGAGTTTTGATGATGGTCACTCAAGTCCAGTCAATTCAAGGTAGTCATGTTGAAAATGCAGCACTGGAAATAAAATTTCTTCTGAAGAAATTTAGTGAGGATGATATGCAATTTGGATTGGGAGACAGAAAAAAAATTCACGCAACTTTCTCTTGGAATTTAGGATGAAGAATATGAATAAAAAAAGTTGACAAGTTGACATGCATTAGCCCGTCACCACCAAACAAGTAACCGCAATCGTCATCATCTCCAATTTGACATTGGTACTATGTCACTTTGAAAAAGAAGGAAAAAAGTAAATCCGTAGTTTTAAACCCTAAAGCATACATGTCAACTTTACAAAAAGTGGAGAGATGCTGATGGTCAAACTTTCTGGACATTGGTGGTGGATACCTCTCAAACTTGGGATATTATGATGATATGAAGGGTTTTTACATTTTGGGAAACAAGTGCCAAAGAAAAAGTGTTAAGTTGGTTGACACATACATAAGCACAAACACTGTAAAACCCCAAGTTGTTACACTACAATCCATTTTATGTACATTTTATGTTGTTAGAAAAAAAAGACGACGACAATTTTTTTTTCTACTATTTCATTTCATAATGTTTTGTAGTCTTCACCATTTTGACATGTCAGGACAGGAAGGGCTAAAATGACGTACACTACGGTTTTTGGCATGCACTTACAAATAAATGTTTTTTTTGTCATTAAAAATATTTCAATTTCCTAGAGTATACCCACAGTGTGGGTCCCACACAACTAACAACTTATGAAAGGCTAGTAGCCTCGGATTCCAGTATTTTTATGGTTTTCCTTCACGAAAATATATAAATACATGAATAAGACATCAGCAGCCTCGTGTCTTAACATTTACAATACCATTTTGGTCATCACCATTCATATGTCACCAAAATAGAATGCCTGTTGTCTTTCTTAGACGGTCTGGTGAAAGAGGACGGATATTTTTCCGTCATAAAACTAAGAATGCAGTGCAGTAAAAAGAATGGGTGTAAGGAGGGCTTTCTTTTATTTTTTTTATCATATACCAAAGGCAAGACTTATTCACTAATCACACCTTTAACTATAATTTCAACAAACATTGTAAATAGAAGAAGAAAACAGTCCGGGAATTATCACTCAAAAGTTTGTTTGCTTGGTTGTTGTCGGCAGTCACGAACACACAAATACGAAAAATGTATCAGGGAAACATTTCTTGAGAAGAAAAACGGTGTAATCGGATTGTCAGTTTTTTTTAAAGAAGAAAACGATGATGACGAAGATGGGATTTTCAAGGGAACACTGGTACAGCATAAGCTTAAAATGTCTCTTGTAGCTTGACTTTTTTCCTGAAAAGGTCAATTTGAGTGGAAAAAACCAAGAAGAAAAAAAAGTTTTGAAGAAAAGCAGCATAAAAATCTCCCGTGAAGTCTACCGTAAACAAGAAAAGAGGAAGAAGTGGGAAAAGAAGCTTGTAGTTAGGCTAATAGTCTTAGTAGAATTTTTTTTCCTGTTAAATTTAATCCGAAAATTACTTTTCCTATGAAATACTATTTATAGTGTATAGTGAACACATATCCAAATAAAAAAATACATGTATTGGGAGAAGACACAGTTGGACGGATGGATAGACAGACAAACAGACAATTCTAAAGATGTTGACGGACCTAAAAAAAAAGCCAAGTTTACTTTTGAATGTACTCATTTAAAAAGTCATCAAGTTCAACCTAGCAGAAAAACTGAGAATCATGTAAATTTTCTAAAAAAAATGGTTTAGATATTCAGCATACGCACAATGTAATGTGCATATAAAAGGGGTAGTTCATGGTTTTTGGTTAGGTATATGCACATGAGAGCATTATTGTTGAAGGCCATTACTCAAGTTTTTTTTTCTTCTTCAGGATTTCTTGCCTGCCAACTCCATCCTCTTTTGCTACAGAGTGGCGAAATACAGAGCAAGTAAAAAGGCAACACAACACAGTGACCAAAATATTACAGATAATACGTGGCGTAGATAAAAAAATCTACACTGAATTTGAATTCATCATCATCACCATTCTCATTTCTCATATCAGCATGTCTTATTTTTCCCCATTCTCATACTCATCACGGAGAATAAAAATGTATGGAAACGGGTATCTTTTGAAGTTTTTTTTTGAAGGTGTTACCAAAAAAGCATCAAAGCGACACCGATTTTCCAGCAAAGCTACTCTCCTGCTCCTATTACCACACCATATCAACCAACATTAAAGATGTAAATACATTATAGTAATCATTATCATCATTATCAGACTTTGAAAGTATTACTATCATCAAAGCACTATTTAAAAAAAAGTATAGTCAAGTTTAAAATACTTTTTTTACTGGATTTAATGATAAAAACTAGACGCACGTTAGTATGGTTTTATGTATGACATTATTTTCCTCGACTTACTCTCCAAGAACCTGAGAAGCCCCTCCAGTTGGAAAAATTCCGCTTCCGCTCTGAGCCTCGCCTTCTCATGAAAGTTTTCCGGTAGAATTACAGTCTGATTCCGAAGGTAGTCCAATACGTAGCGGAAGAGGATGCCATCCCGGTCAATAAATATTTTACCTTTAGAGTCCCGTGGAATTCCATCTGCACCTACGCACACACAAACAAAGCAAACAAACAAAATTAGAAATTTTCTCCCATCCAAAATTCCCTACCAAAAAACATGTATGTTTTCAATTAGGGCCATGTGTATCATCATGACAACCACGGTAACCAAAAATGAAATATTATTTTCCTATTCTCCTATTACATATTCTCCTTATCAGCATCATCATCGTCGTCATTGTAGTAGAAGTAGTCTTCATTATATTTTCTTTTGTGCCAACTTTAAACGTCTATTCAATTTTTGAATAATAAATCATTTTTCTTCTCTAGCAGCAGCGGAGCGGATGTTTGGCTGTTGAGTTTTGGTAAAATTGAAGGTGTACTAGATACAAAAAAAATACCCACACATCAACCCGACAAGACCACTCCACTACCTTCCTCTAAACTCTAACGTCGTCCCTACCATTTATTATATGTAGCCTCCATTCCTCTTCCTAAAATATTTTCCAAGGTCCTGTTCAACATGCGTGATAAATGTTGATTGATTGAGCTCTACATGTTATTATTATTGTACAAACTTGCTACATTACATGATATGATGAGGAGGAGGATGATGATTCTGCCTTCAGCGAAATAGATTTTTTTCACTCACTCGCATTCACTCCCCATCAAAATCTCCAGTCTGCTGACTGCCAGCAGATTTATTATAATGACTTTTGGCTATACACACATGCATACATATGTACCTACCTACTCCAAAAAAAAAGAAGTGAAATATGACCAATTTTAGTGGGAGTTGCTTGTAAAACGTTATATTCAAGTTGCGCGTAATATTGCCTTGATATTTTGGTTTATCTTTGTTGGCTTGTTAGATTAATAGAGTAAAAACGTTGTCCAGATTTTTTATGCGCACACTCAAAGCTTTGGATTCTTTTAAAAGACATAGAACAACTTGAAATTCAGAGAAGTGGTATTCTAATGATTGACAATAGGCAGAGTACTACTCCAATCCAAATGAGGTCTTAAAATGAATGTAATTTTTCTGCCATAAAACCTTTTTTATGCATTTTCCTTCAATTTTTTTGTGAGAGTGACAGTGAAAACTTATCACAATGGCATATGTGATACATAAAAACAAATGTGAGTAAATTCCTATGCATGAGTGAAACTTGTGAGTGAAAATTAAATGTATATTTTTGGTGACAAGATAACCAAGAAGTGTTTGCACACTACTACTTATTATTATTGAATTTTGAACTGAAGTTTTCTGTTTATTTGTATACGACAATAGCTCCTTTTATCGTATACAAAAATATAGTTTGTTTTCTAAAATCTACAGACAAAAGTTTTTTGAATGTATAAAACATGTACAAATACATTAAGAGAAATAGATAGGATAGAATGAAAATGCAAATGAAATTGATTTTCCTTGTATTCAGCAAGTAGCTTAGCATATATTCCGAATACATTCAATGGAATGATTATAAAATTAGTATTTTGTTTTTGCATTCTGCTAAAGTGTGTGTAAAACACGCCATAGATAGACATACCACCCGTTTCAACCACAAAATAAACTTATAACATAAAAACAAGGAGATCAGTGAGTAATTTAGTGGTAACGGTGGTGGTGGTAATAACCGAAATTACTAACGATTTTCTCATTGCACACAACAAACACACAAAGTTTAATCCATCTACCCATTTGTTTGTACTCATTTGGTAGTTCACCTATTATACTACATGCACACGTATGTATATCTTTTCCTAATGAATGAGCATATCCAAGTAGCAAAAGGAGAAAGAGAAGTTGATTGCCAACCATTGAAAGTTTAAAACATGCGTGTGAAGTGAAGTAAAATGGGAGGAATGAGTGGAGTTGGTTGTTGAAAGAAACAGTAAAATATACACAAAAAACTTACTTTTAGAGTAGCGAGGGTAATGTATGCAATTATCGTGTTAATAAAATACTTTCCAAGTTTTACTGGCACACAAAATACATGGAATTATTTAGATACCAGTTATGTGTTTAGTATTATGTATTTGCTGATTGTTTTGTTATGCGGATGTTTTTAGATGATCCATTATAATTTCTCATTGAAACGGAAACATTTTGCGGGTTTATGTTTAAGTGAATTGAAATGCATGACCACAAAAATATGTTCGTATGCATTTCAAATGCATGCTTGCATATTAATTCATTATTTTCAATGAAAAGAAAGTGACAGCCTCTGGAAGGACCAACAATCGCTGCAATATACTATACTAATTTCCTTCGATAGCCACTTGATAAACAAAATGTACGTACATGACAGCAGACAAGTTATGTTTACATGATGGTGGTGACATTGACCAATTGTACTCAAATTAACAATCTTTTAATTAAACCAGATCAAAGATATAGCTGTTGCCTGACGATGAGAGAAAACACGCTTGGGTGTGAAAAATAATACATCAAAAAAATGTGTAGCTACATTGGTCATTTGTCATGTACATATTTGTACACTAGATAAGTTCACAAGTGGTAAAATGAGTTGTTAGGGGACACCTGACACATTTGGAAGAAAAATATGCGTGGTAGTTTTCATGAAATGACTACCTGTCTTTATCAGTACCATTTCTATTTTTGTCTCAGCTAAGTTACCTAATTAATGTAAACAAGTACAGTGTTGTAGTTGTAACTGAATAGAGCATTTCTATGAATTTGGTAAGTTGATATACAAATAAAGAATAAATATACCTTTTCAATTGAAACTATTCATTTCAGAGCTTTTTATTTTCGACAAGCCCAGGCCTGGAGAGAAAAGGATTAGAGGTGACTTTCGTCTCCTTTCCACTTCTCTGTTTATATCTCTCAAACAAACCATATACCATAAATATCCTATCCAGCCATCTACACTATCCACCCTGTCGCGTTGTCATATTTAATCCTTGTTTACACACTCCCGCACACATGCATTGCACATACAATAACCTATTTTTCCAGTTGCTTCTTTTCCTATTACTGGTCTTTGTCCCCAAGGGATATAGGATGTATTGTATGTATCCATATAACTCCAACTCTAATGCTACTAGTGTACCAGTTGCTCATTTCCTCAACTTTTTTTTTACTCATTTTACTTTCTCTTTTCAAGTAAAGTATATACTTATACACATGTACGCACACATGTCATGTATCATCGGTCCCGAAGGGAAATAAAAAATGTGCTCTTTCTCTTCCTGTCTATCTATCTCCAAAAATCGTACATTCTACTAAAAAAATCAGCTTAATACATACATATTCTGAGCATGAGGTTTTTTTTATATAGAATGATGACATAAGGAAAAAAACGCAACCAAACCCGTAAACCAACTAGAATTCAGGTGAAGGGAAGGAAGCAAAAACGACGTATTGCTTGGTACTGGCTTGGCTGGATTGGATACCTGGCTTTGGCTTGGCTTGACTACTTTTCCGACTAGATGATGATGACGAGGGTGACGGGTAACATTTATTATTACTACCTTACCTTTAAAAAAAGGAATAAAATGTAAGGGTATTATATTTAAAGTGTATATATTTTCTCTTAAGATTGTAATAATATATCATTATTGTGTGCATCCTGCCGTGAAATTTTTCTCATGTCATCCGCATAATAAATAAAATTCTTCTTCTTCTTTTTTTGTGTCCTGTCATAACAAAGCACACCTTACTTGCAACTTTTTCAGCATGCACACAAAACAACATCACTCGCTTTTTCAATACATTTATTTATGTTACCCAATCTATTTCTTTTTAAGGAATGTATTTTATTACTTTGTGATCTTTTTTCTATATAATCAACTGTTGTAGTAGTTGTTCCTGTCAGCGGTGAAAAAGAATCGAAATAATTTGAAGAGAAAAATGAGTTGAGTTACGAGTATAAGTACTATAGAAAACAGGTGTATAGAAGTCGCGTTTGAAAAAATATATATATAAAAATTGCTTACCTTGTGCAAACATCTCCGCCAGACGACCAGGCTCCCTTCTCACTGTCCCCAAAGTTGTAGCGTAAAAGACGCCACCGACGTTGAACTCGACCACTTGGTCATCCATTTTCGCGATTGTTTTCTTTTCACAACCGAAAATAATTTATTTCCCAAAAACTGTTCGTCTTTGTCCTTTTCAATCTGTGGAATAAAAAAGTAAACAAAACATTGTATAATTTTGTTTGAATCAAACTTCATTTCTGGTTTTTTTAAAGACGTCACCGACCGACCGTCCTCTTGAATTCCTACTTACGCAATGTACGTACATACCTTCCTTGCACACAAAAAAAAGAGAAAATCATTCGCATACACATACTTATCTTTTCTTTTGTATGAAAGCAGCAAAAAAAAGTTGAACTGATGATGATGTCATATTATTACCATGAATGTAAATATACATGTATTTATTTTATGTATTTATGTTAGGCTACTGCTACAGAATAACAACAACGACACAAACAACAATAAGCCTGCTTTCCCCAAAAGAAATGTGAAGATCTTTTTTTCCTTCTTATTCTTCTTGTTGGTTGTCATCATCATCATCATCATCAACAGCAGCACCAACATCCTTTTATACTTTCTTTGATCCTCTTTTGGCTTTATGTGTTTGTTACGTTACATAGTTGATGACGATGAGGATGCTGCTGATAATGTTACAATTTACAATATATTACGTATGCATACTTGTGTGTGTGTATACCTATGCATTATGTTGGGATACTTCTTTAAGCCAAGAAAAAAGAAGAAGGGATAACTCCCAAATCGACTTTGAGGAAGACGAAATAAGATAAAAAAAGAGTATATTTTTGTTGGTTTTTTGGTAGTCTTTTTTTTTGTGCACGTCACATGCGCAGATATACAAAACTGAAGAAAAAAAAAGTACATCGGCAGTAGCAGATGGGTAGGTCGACGTCCCTTTTTTTAAAGATTGGAAGGAATGAAAGATAAGAAAAAAGGAAAATATACAAAAAGAGGATTTAATGGTTTTAAAACGGATATAACTTAAAGTAGCAAAAGAAAAAAAAGAGAAATGTCAATTCTTAGGAAAAGGTTTCATTGATGGGGTTTCGATAAGAAAAAAAGGAAGTAATTATTGAAATAGAACTTTTATTTGGTATTGATTTTTTTCTGTTTTACCATCCCTACTGACCTTTCTTTATAAACTTTCTACTTACCGAAGCAAACACACGGCAAACAATGCAATGTGAAGATTCAATTTATCTTCCATTGCTTATCTTATCTTTGGTCTTTAGTGAAAAGATGGACCCAAAGTAGAGGACTAAGAACAAATAAACATTTAAGAAGTTTTTTGTTCGGGATGGTCTAGTTCTAGTGTTTGTTTTCTTGTCGTCGTCGTTTTTTGCCATTGCTTTAGATTTTTTGGGATGGCTTCTTGACATTTTTGTAGTGAAGAAAGAAAAGAAAAAGGCTCAGTAGAAGATGAGCCCTGGGCAATCCGAAAAAAAGATAACAAACTGTAGAAAAAGTGTACTACACGTGTTACTTTTACAGCAACTGTAAATACTATCATGGAAACTTTGGAAAAAATAAGACGCGCAAAAACAAGGAAGAGCTATTCCTTTTTTGGATAACAAGTTTGGGTACAAAAAATAAATCTATATGAAAGGTACTGTGGAAAAAATGACGCCAAGGGCGCCAAGGGAGAAACCAAGGTATCCTGGGAACGTGACTGGCTGCTGGTGACTGGGAATTTTTTTCAAAATTTAAGCGAACGGAAAGATTTCATTTCGATTTTTAAAAAAGTACTTATTTACAAAATGCCAAAAGCAAAGTGCAGAAAACTCCGTATTTTAAAAATATCGCCACGAACTGCAACACATGCAGTTGATAGGAGTGTCAAAAAAAGTTAATATAAGTTCAGCATGATTGATTGAGAAAATTGTAACAATTGTATTTAGGTATTTAAAAAAAACTTTTATCATAAATATAACGTGAAGATTAATTAACGGAATGGCTAACAACTTGTTTGCTTTGACTGTTCTTTAAAAATAACTGTGTTATAACTCGAGTTGCAATTTTTGTACTAATTTTAATAGTTATAACTTCGGTGTCGTGTATATCTTACCGTGTTTCCTTTTGAAACTAGAGAGAATAAAATGAATGCTTCTTAGACTTCTAAGAAATCTAATAGAAATAGTCAAGTGGACTATGGACACTTTTGTTTGTAATTCTCTTTTAAAGAAAAAGCGGAAGAGAGGAAACGGAATAGAAAGCAAAGCAAGTAGAAGAAAAAAGAAGTAAGCATGTTATTATGTTTTTCCTTGTTCAGAAAAAAATAAATATAAAACTTTTGTTGGTGTTCCAGAGTTCCCCATTTTGAGAGAGTTTTGTCCTGCCACGTAGCTGGTTTATGTAAGATGTAAGAAGAGAAGAAACGTTGAGATTTATTTTGACAGAGTGGCAATGGATGAGGTCTAGCACAGCACAAAATACTTGTGCTATTCTACCAACATTGAAAAGGGGGAGGAGGATGGAAGAGGAGGAAAAGCAAAGCATGTTAATTTAAAGGAGGTGGACTTTGACTTGACTTAAACTGGTAGGAACACACAAGGTGACCCTTTCTTTTCTTTTTTCATGTAACATGTTTTTCTTCGAAAAAAGTATATTCTTTTTTTCTAACTTCGTGGTGTTTTTTTTACACAAACAAACGCATCTCTTCTAGAATTACAAGAATAACAACAGCATCCATGCAGGATCCCAGGGAAAAACATAAATTAGTCAACTTTTGGACAAGTATTTTTTCCCCTCTTCCTTCCTTCCTTCCATCTCAATCTTCCTCTTTTCTAAACTGAATAATAGCTTGTGAAGGACGAAGGACAAGAAGAAGGAGAGAAGTACACAGTGAAAATTGCAAAGTTTTCTTTTAGGACAAAACTCGGGAAACTGGTGATGTCTGAGACAAAATAGACATATTATCTGGAGAATCTATACAAATACATACATAGCTATGTATATAGCTAGTCAGAGTCAGAAAGAGCCAAAGTATTCCCTCTATACACCACCCCACCCTTCTCCTCCCCCTAATCATCATGACGACTAACAACACCAACTTGTTTTCACACAGGAGCAAAGACCAGAAGAGAAGGAAGTTGCATTATAAGTAACTCTACTTTCTTGCATAAGTCGCTATTCTCGTTTTCTCAACAAAAGCTATTCTGTTCAAATTACAATAACAATAACAACCAAAGTATAAAGTAGTAGTTTTTCGGAGAGAGTTACAAGTTATACCGAAAAATAACACAGTTGTCCTTCTATTTCTTCAGAGAGTCCAGAGAGAAATGGATATATTGTTCATTGTTGCTAAGCCAGGGAGGGAGTTGAGTTAATGCAAATGTTCTCTCGTTGGAGAAACTGGTGGTATGGTGTGGGTAGTTTGGTTGGTTGAATGGAGTGAGTGAGAACTGTGAAAAGTACATTAGCGAAAACACATTAGGTCAGGTTTCACTTTACCTTTTGTTAGTTCTTGTTGAGCTGTGCTATTATCATGATTATTACTCCTCAGTTGACTCTACTTCCATGCCATGCCATGCAATTTTAGCAAAAAAAGAAGAAGTCAACTCACTTTTAGTAATTTGCAAAGTGAATGCTTAGTTATGTAACCAACCAGAGCCTAACACCTACATACTTTCATACTTTAGCTTATTGTGTTACATGAAACGTCAAGTTAAAGTTATGAAGAAGAATATGATGATTGGGTGATACATGAAAACACATTTATTTTTTCCTTTGTATTGACAGGTTTCTCGGTCTGTGCCTGACACGATGCAATATATCTGGAATGTCAGAGGCGGAATCGATAACCCCTACATCTTGTGAGCTGTCAAAATTATCAAGACCACAAGCGGCAGCAGTCAAACCAGTGCTATTTATAAACATAATGCAATTTCGTTTTTTGTTCGGTGCGATTGGCGTGAATTTCTAAGTAGCCCCGTATAAAGTAGATCCCCAACTATATTATCACCTTTACCCTTAACTTTTACTGTCGCCTTTCTAACAATTTCCTCATTTCCTTGACAAACGATGTTGTACAACAACATAATAAGCATTACCATTTCAAATAATAACGAGAGGGAATGAAAGAGTCAAAACAATTGAACTAAATCGCCAATTTTCACCTGCAAATTGAGTGTAACGACATAATTTGCAAATGTAATGAAGCAGCATGAAATTGGATGATGACTAGCATGTCAAGTCAATTCACAATTCTACAAAAACAATACACAAAGAGGAGAGAGAGAGAGAACAACAAGAACAGTAGAACATTTATATATTTTATGTATCTATGTTTGTATGTACCTTTCATTAAGCACTATTATTATTACAACTCCACCAGTTTCTACATCCATCTATTTTACAACTACTTGTCTATTTATTCCCGGTTGCATCTCGTTCACATTTTCCAGAGAGTTCTTCCATTCTTCATGATGTCGACTCTCGCTTATTTTCATTCTATTAATTTTCTTCATCAAAATTTCCTCTCACTCCATTATTCCATCATTTCTTCTGTCGCTATCTCCTTACAACACCACCGTCATCATCACGAACAGCAAACTAAGCTCTTCTTGTTGTTGTTATTGCGTTGTCCTCATTCCATTTTCCACTTTTAATAATAATAGTGAACGTGTAGTAGGAGAAACATAAATACTACTTTAATTTCTTTACATAAGCAACATGGGCATTAACTCAACTCACATTTATAATAAACACATCTTCTCGCAGTCGCATCCCAAACTCTCTCATTTTCCCTCAATTTTATACTCACACGTAAATGATAATAATAATAATAGCAATCTTGTTGATCTGATGTTCCTACTGCTTTTACTCAAACAGAAGTGGACCAAGCGAGAAGAGGACACATTTTCCTTCTTTTTTTTGTGTGTGTGGGTACCACTCCAACTCAAGGATACTTTATGGTGGCGATGATGGTGATGATTATGATGGGACATGTAGCTCTCTCTGATTACTTATTGTGATTGTGTAAGTTTTAAATTACTGTGTGTAAGCTACTCACGACTCTCTCTCTCTCTCTCTGGTGAAAGTATAATTTTATTTTCCAAGTATACTTGAAAATCTGCTACCAGCAATTTATTTATGAAATACGCGCTCACCCTCGTTTTCACGGTATTTTGCTTTGCTTTTGCTTGTGTGGTGATCACACAAGGGGGTAACTTCACCATTTGATCATCACCATCATCATCAAAATGGAAAAACAAGGTCATTTCGAACACTCATCCCATTCCCTCAAAACCCACCCATCCATCATTTTCCAATTTTTCATCATACCTTAGTGCACAGATAGATATTCTCGCTCTCAGCAAGACGTATTTTGATTACTATGGCATGTTATAAACTCAAATACAGAACATATCTATATATTTTTTGTAGTTTTGGAAAGTAGATGGTGTAGTTGTGACATGTGTGGACAGTTAACAGCAACAACAACATTAACAGTAAGACCAAAAGGATTTACCACCCACCGCAACGCTTGTCGTGGTTGTACTTTTCTAGGAAAAAGTTTTTACACAACTTTAATTTTCGCAATACATTCAATAAAAAAAACTTCAATTCCAAAAATGAAAATGCCTGCAGCTTCATCCAGAGTAGCCGTCAGTTCACCACACCACATCACATTATCATCATTTCTTCAGCCTTTCAAATAAAAAACCAAGTCATGTCATGATTCATCATTAAATATATCTACACCACTAACAACCAAGCACGTCTCACTTTTATTCTTCACCCGGGATAAAATAAGTAGAAAAAGCACTACAAAAAGAAAATTTTCATTTCAATCAAATTCATTCTAAACTGAAGCAAGAAAGAAAAAGCACAAGTTTTCATTGAATTTTCTTGCAAAATATAAATAAAAAAAGCATTTACTCTCTTTTTTCTCGCTCTCTCTCTTTGGGAACTCAAATGAACCCTGTGTTAACCCTTTCTTTCACTCACAATCAGTTAAACGTGCGTTGCGTCCACCATCACTGCCACGAATAACAAAACGTCGACTACATATTTTTCCTCTATTCTTCTTATTGCCTTGCTTGCTACACAACCGATGAAAGACAGAAAAAACTACTTTTCTCCTTATTTCCTCCTCTCTCATGAGAATTAGCACAACAAAGGCCTCTTTCTCTCTCTCGCCCTCCCTCCCTCCATCTCTCTCAAAGCTCACATGTTCGCACTACCACTCAAAAGAACACAGAAAGTGTAAAACCCTTTCTCTTTCTCCTTTTTTTTAAAAGCTACTCTTTTTATTCTTCTCTCTTGTCAGATCTACTTGAAGTAAAGTTAGTGCGCCCACCTTCCCCATTTTACCTATTCACACAGCAGTAGCATGCAGAAACGGAAACCATCATCACATCACCACCACCACTCTTTATGCATGCATTTTTTTCCCTCACTCTCACCATTTCGCAATTTATCATCGCCATCATCCCTCCCTCCCTCCAATCTTATCTCCAACTCACAATGCCATCAAATCACTCCACTTAATCTTCTACAGATTTATAGACTATTTTCAATATGGCTATTTTCATAGTCACATATGCTTGTCAATAGTATTGATATTTTTCCCCCTATAAAATATAAACGTAAGCATATACAACCAAAAATATTCTTTTGTTATCGCCATGTTCATGATACACCTATTTCACCCGAATTTAACAAGGAGAACTCATAATTTTAATGAAAAATGGATTCTGGCTATTCCTTTCATTAATTTTGCAGTTTGATGTCTAAATATGCGCACAAACCCAGGTTTCAATAAAGTTGCAATAATAATCCTAGCGGAGCACAGCTTTTTAGATCAAAAGATGTCGATAAAACAAAACCGAACAAAAGCCATTCTGCTATGAAGCTAACAAATTGTATACTGCATGGCCGAATAATCCTCTCATTAAAATGTGATTGCTACTGTTATAAAATAATCACCTTTCTCTCTATTTTAATGATTTCAAGTCATTATTGTCAACATCCTCTCTTCTATTCAATGTATTGTATTGTATTAGAAACCCATAACAACGCTCAGTTCCGCAAAGACACAATACACAAAGTGTGTGTAATGGAAAATGGTATTATGAATTCAGCTTAACATAAAGTATACACACGTGTGTTTTTTTTCTCTCGTTCTATTCTTTCATAACTTGTTAGAGATGTTTTGCTGCTGCTTACTTATTAATTTAAAATATGAATGTAATATTCCTTCTCTTGTCGTTTGTCCCATTACGTATTATAATTCATGGTGTGATGTTGGATGTTTTTTGTGAGAGGAAGAGTGCTAGTGACAGCCCATCAAAAAATATAAAACGACATGCCATCAAACACTACACAAAGTACCACCACAAAAAAATGCATACATACATGCATGTCAAAAAGGGAAAAAGACACTATTTAAAAAACAGCAAATAAAATGGAAAACTACGACAGAGAAATTTGGATCGTGTTGTGTCACGATAGGGGAAAGCTTTGAGAGTGGAGTGGATGGATGGATAGATGGATAATATGCAGTTGTGATGGTGATGGTAATGGTCTAGTCTTCTTTGTGTGTCGTAGTCGTCATCTCACATCTCCGGGAAAAAAGGACACATTTTTTGACATGACATACACGTACGTATGTAGTTTTGTGTGTGTGCTCTTCTATTACGCTGTTATTCATGATGCTCCAGTGCTCAAGTTCTCTCTTGCATAAATTCCATTTGAGTATTGGAGTTTGAAAATGGGAGAGAGAAAAAGAGGCACTGGGAATCTCGCCCTTTTTCAGAGAGGGCCAAAGGAAAAGAAGAAGATATTTTTGGAGGAAAGGCGAAAAGGACTTTTGAAAGAGGAAGACAGAGACCTGCATCCCATCTCACTAAAAATTCAATTCACTACTCAACTCTTCACTTTCTCCGTATCGTCACCAGAGAGAAAATAGCTCCTTTCCTTTTTTCTGCTTTACTTTGTAGGCATAATATGGATAGAGACACATACTACCATGATGCTTTCTCTTGTAGCGCATTTTATTCCTTAGAAGACGAAGAAGATGTGGTTGTATTTTTGTGACGTCTATAATAGTAATAATAATATTGCAAGCATAGTTGAATTTTATGATGGTAGTGGTGGTAGGGTATGGTGTGGTGTCTATAAATTTTCTGCTGTTGCTGCTGCTTCTTCTTCTTCACACACAAATAAATACACACACTCACACACACTTAGTCTTCTTAGCGGACTTTCACTTGGATGGCATGTTGCTAGTAGTGGTGGTGGTCTAGGGTAATCTCCCAAATACCATCCCATCTGCATAAAATATTTCCTCACCCAAACTATGGTTTTACTATTGCGAAATGCACATAAATATAAATTCTTGTATGCAAGCATGCATAATAATTACAATAAGAGCCTACACATTCCACTCTCTTTATCTCACTCTTGTAGACTTCTAGCAGAAGGGAACTGTCATTTCCTCAGATTCCGTAATTAACTCAAGGCTTATTCTAATAATAACGGTAATAGGCTGTGTATGTATATACAAACCTGCATTATATGCAAGAAAAAAACTGCACAGCTTACAGTCACAGTCAGAGAAACATACTTTCTACATAATTGACACTAGACACCAGTTTCAGTGGCAGAGAGAAAAGCTTCCCATGTTAATATCGCACAAAATCAATAAACATTATTAAACAGCTCTATATCCCTTTCCCTCTTTTGTGACTTTGCTTGCTTTTCTGCTTTATTTTGGCTTGCTCTGGGATATGGCCTGGCCTGGCATGCTGCTGTGTTTTTACGGCTTTTCTGCATGACTAAAAACGACGACTGTGGCGGTGATGACGATGATGGGATACAAGACATGATACACTGATAGCAAACAATTCTTATACTGGTTGTGTGGTGACTGTGGTGCTTGGTTTCATTTATTATTACCTTCCAAAAACCAAACCACACTACGAAAACGTTCCCTGCCACTACCACCACCACCAAAGCCATTTACTTAAATGGTCTATTTATTTCTTCTTCTTTTTTCCTCACAAGGAATTGTTCCTCAATCCCCAAACTTACTTACATTTTCTATTTTCTTTTTACATTATTATTATACCATCTTAATATTTTCAAGAAATTTCCCTGCTTGTCTCCATGTCTCCCATCTTTCCATCACAAGTTTTCTCGAACATACTTACGTAATGTAATGTGCCTGTAATGCATTTCCCTCCTCATGTTCTTCCACACCGCTACTTGTATTTACCCATTTATTTTTTAATAAATAAATATATATCCTTGTTGTTGTTACAATGGAAAAACATAATGCATAAATAATTCGAGTGAAGTAACTTGAATAGCAGAAGAGGGAGAAAACCCATCTGTTTTGTCTCACAGAGGGAAACAACGCTACTTTGTAAACTTTGCAAATAAAATGTATGTGCATAATATGTTTGCATCCATGCATGCATATTGTTTTGGTTGGCATTTTCTATTCAAATTGGGAAAATGTTACGTTACACTCATTTCCAGAAAAACGACCATAATAATAATAACAACTTCTCTTGCAGCAGAAGTAGAAGAAGAGGAAATCGGAGAGGAGCATCAAGTGTGTGTGAGAGATATGCATGCAAACAGGGGAAAAAAGCAAATAACGCTCACATGCATTCAAACATTTAAAGACAGGAAATCTTCATTCTCTCGTTTTTCCTCTGTTCTACATACCATTTCTTATTGAATGCCAATGCGAATTCTTTAGTACATTTTTGGTTCTGCATAGCAACAAAAAATCGAGTGATTTACGATAAGGTCATTAAGCAAACAACGAAGAAAAATGGAAAGTAAAATGCAAAAAGGCAAAACAACAAAAAAGTAGAACGATTTCGTCTCGTCTACCCAAGAAAAAAAATACCATACGAGACTTACATGGAAGTGAAATAAGAGGATGATGAGTTCAGCAAAAAATGCAGAAAAATTTGAGAGGGAAACAAGTAGTTTGGCTGATTTTTTTTGTGCTGGTAGTAAACCAGAAAGAGTTAGTCGCCTCGCCACTGCTGCTATTACAGTGGTTTGGTTTGGAATGGATGAGAGTACCACTTTTTTCTATCACACAAGAAGACGTTTTATGGCAACCATAAAAAAAATTCGGTACATAAATAGATATATGTGTGTGTGTGTGCACAGTGTACAACATAATGTTATGTACTTACAAATTGTATAACAGCCAGAACAAGTGAATAGGAAGACGAAAAAAGCAAAGCACATTTATTTAACAACTGGAAACACTAAAAAACCACTACTACTTGTGCACATACTTGTTGTTGTTGGTTTTTGATGGTTCACAGGAATATATCTAGGGGAACAATAATTCCGTATATTTTCTATGTTTTGAATGTATATATACAAGGTAACCACTTTAACCGAGAGAGAACCTCAGATATAAAAAAAGGAATCCATAATAATAATCGTGATGGTTAGATACTCTGTATCCCGCTCTCTTGTCTTATTTTTTTCTGCTTGTAAGCACAAAATACACACAACTCGGCAACTTGTAGATGAACAACCAGAGCAATATAACCGACAAGGGATGAGTTAAAGTGAATACGAAAAAAAGAAAACATTTGAACCCAAAAAATTACGATATTCAGACATTAAACGG
>JAQFZG010000104.1:0-52537 GCA_034695465.1 Entomobrya nicoleti
TTACAGATATTCCTTACCTGCCTCCAAAAGGTGTCAACTCAAATGTGGCTGTGATGAACTTGACTAGAATGCGAAATTTTGGATATTACGAGAAAGCACTTGAATTGTTCGACAATTATTCTGAGACGCTAAAGGGGCTAAACTATGAGCAACTGGTTAATATCTTGCTGTACCATAATCCTGGTAAATAATTTGAAATGTATAAACAATTAAAATGTTTGTAAGGTATTAAATTTGTTGTGTTTATTTGTTTATTCTTTTCACAGAAATTGTTCAAATTTTACTGTGTCACTTGAACTTTTTAGCAACTGATTGTCAAAGGGGATTCTTTTGCAAGTCAGCATTCGATAATGCTGAAGGTCTGCATTTGATAAATGGAAACTCACTCAGATTTATGGAGAACCAAGTATTTCACCCTTTTTACAAGTTTTATTCGAAGGTAACCAATTTCACTGTAGTGCCAATTATAAAATATTTTCTTGTGTCAAATATATATAATTAATATGTTGTTTATTTACAGTTCAACTTATCCGATCCAAATGCAAACTACCGAATGGATTTAGTGAAACCAATTCAGCATGCATTTTCTAATGTTACCAACCGAGCTAATAATCAGTGTTATGGAAGCGTAAACAAAGTAATTTTTAGAAGTTCAATAGGTTGGTTAGATAATATATTGAGGTAGATACAGTTTGTTATTTATTTATTTTGTATTCGTATTGAGTTTTACTATATTAGCTCATAAATCCTTAAAACTTATTACAAACTAGGTGTCATACTCCTGTTAAGTTAAAGCTAAGCCGTAAGTACCATAAAAAACATTTAAAGTTAGTTAATTTTTTTTAAACAATGCATGTAACTTAATGTCATTTGTTGTCATGCCTCAAAATGAATCAACGACCAGTTTAAAAATAATAACAATATAAGCCCCCGTCTAAAATTGTGCTGAAGTCAAGAATGTTCTCAAATGACAGAAAAATATTGAAGGAGTAACGGTAATTAGCAAATAAAACAGTTAGCGTGTAAATATTTGTAAATGTTAAAAATAAATACATTGACATTTGTTTGTTAAGTAGATGTATTATCAACAGTATTAGCATAGCTATTTCTGAATTATTTCAGATAAAAATTTATTGCTAAAATCAAACCTGAAAATTATTGCATTTTAAATTAGAGTAGCCTATAAATATATACTAACTTTCCCAATAAGGCGACACTCTTTTAAAAAAATAGCAATACTCGAATATATCTATAATGATCAATATATACTCAATATTATTTATAGCCATATTAATATCCCAAGGGGAAATAAAGGTATTTTTTTAGAAACACTATAAATGTTGATGTAAAAAAGCAACCCCAATTAATCAAAATCTTCAAATTATTCAAATCAAGCATAGTATATGTCATTACAAATTGTCTTTTCATCAAAAATTTTACAGTTTCCATTGTATTATGTTAAAAACAGTAGTTATATTTTTATATTTAACTTATTTTTAACTAAATAGTAATTAGTTCTAAGTTTTGTTTCTTGTTTTAAAGCTGAATAATAAAAAACTGGAAATATGCTTCTTAAATGAGCTTCTTTTACTGCCCAAATATTTAAGTGAATGCGTACAAAAAAGTAAATTTGCACACGAAAATCTAAGGCGTCATTCACGTTAAAATAAATGCCTAGATCAAGATCTACTGTGTTTTTATCATAACACTATCATATTTTTTTTCCGCTGGGATGGGATTGTAAACAACATTAAATTGGCGTAGAAGGAAAAGCAGAAAGGATTTTTGAATCAACATTATCATTGAATATCATGGTTATCTCACTCAAAAAGAACCAAATATTATAATATCTGGGAAATAACATGGGGAAATATAAAGCCAATGTGGATGTGAAATGATGACAAGCTATGGGAAATATAACTATGTATTTTCGTATGCACGTGTGTATAAGTATCATTGTTTTGTTCTTTGTCAAATAACATTTATTTATATTTGTATGTCTGATTTCAGACTAGGTAAAGAAGCTCCCAGTAAACTTCATACTTCTTTTGGTTCACTGGGAACAAGCGTTGAATATTGCCCAAGTTGACGGACAAGTAGTAAACCCTTTTTTGTCATAGTGCATGTCTGACTTTGTTCGACAGAATTCAAGACTGTCTCCATATGCGGTATGCATGACTATACCTCGTAACCCTCACGAAAGTATCAAACGACTGGTATGATCTTTTTGGGATATTGGTGCATAGGTAGAAATGAACAGATTCCTTCTCACAGATTCTTAAACGTGGTACCTTTAAACAAAAATATTTTTAATGATATCCAATTTCCTGCACTTGTTCAACACTACAGCTTTTAACACAGGTGGTTATACATTTCTTAAGAGTGTTCAATGGACTGGAAACAACATGTGTCAGTTACATTGCGTGCCATCAATACTACCTGCTTAAATGTAGATCTTAAATGTAAACGTGACTGTGTGTATAGCACTGCATGTAAAAAAAATAAGGAAAACGACTACAAAGGTAAAATCATTTATGAAACTGGTAAAAATCCGGTTAATTCCGCCCTGACAATTTATTTATTTTTCTACACGTTTCTACCTGAGAAAAGTCATTTGCCTGCAAATATTGTGCTCCTTAAGATATCCACACAAGTCATATAGAACGCAGACAGACAGCAAACAATTAAGTTTTGAGGATCAAATTTTATTAACCTTGTACTGTATTTTTTTAAAATCTCAGTTCATTTTCTAAAAATTTTACATCAACAATTATGATGTTAGCACGAAGGAAAGCAGTTTTAAAACAGTTTACAGAAATCGCACTGTGGCTAATTGTGTTTTACTGTTGTGTTATGATAAAGAACAACGTAATATCCAACACAAATGGTTCTTTGGATGGGGTGGATAAAAACATTGACAAGACTTCACAGGAGGAACAAGTGTCGTTAAAATGTGAAGAGACTTGGAATCAAGTACTTAAATCCCGGGAAAGGAAATTTACAAATTTACTTGATCCAACTCATTTGCTAGTGAACCAATTTTTGGAAATTGTGGACTCAAACAAAAGTGTCTGTGAAGGAATTTTGGAAAATCGCAAAGATAGTGGAAATGTTCGACTTGCAATTCTTCTTGTTAATTCAGTAAGACGCAATTTCAACGAAAGAAAAGTAATTAGGGAGACATGGGGATCAATGAAGCAATGGAATAGCTGGGAAATTAGAACGGTGTTTATTTTGGGGCAAAGTGACTTCTGTTTGAACATGAGTCAAGAGAATGAAGCGAGAAAGGAGGCAAGAAGGGAAGAAGACGAGATTATAGAGGAAGTAGAAAAATATGGTGACATGCTTATCGGATCGTTTACGGACTTACTAAAAATAACACTTATAAACATCTCATTGGGTACAGATTTGTTTTGGAGAGTTGTTCCCAGGCGGAGCTGATATTAAAAACGGAAGACAACATTTTTCTAAATTTACCGGAAGTGCTTAAGACAAGATCAGACAATTCTTATGATATGCTTTGCGAAAGCTCAAAAATCTTGCAACCGGTGAGATGCAGCAAGTGTGAAACGGGCAAGTATTTTGTAACGGAAAAGGAGTGGCGTTCGGATAGATACCCTCCGTATTGCCAAGGAAATTTGTTTGTCGTGTCGAAGGAATATGCTGAAAATTTGTATGAGGTGAGGGGTTTAGCGGGTTTCTTTTGGATTGATGAAGTATTTGTTACGGGGCTACTGAGGGAAGCAGCAGAAAAGAACTTTGAGAAGGAAGCAAAGATTTACGAAATTAATGGAATTGTTAAGAAAAGGAAGGATGGGAAGGATTGGGTTAAGCAGCTTTGCAAATATATTGACAAGACAAATTTAGAGGGGAAGAGGAGAGAGTTGGGGATTTATGAGAGGGTGGAAGGGGAGAATACAGAGAAATGGATGGGATGCTTGTGGACTATTGTTTCGGGATCTAATTTACCTTTCCGGATGAAATGATCATTTTTTGAGTTAATTGATTTGCTAAATAAAATAAAAGAGAGTATAATAATTTTTGTAATTTATTGTTCGTTTTTTGCCCAATTCTTTATTTTATCACTATCATACACGCATATTAATAAAGTTAGTAGTTAATTTAGAATGTAAAATTATAACTGTGGCAATGGATAGCCTGAACATTGTATTTAAGGCAAGCATGTTATTTATTTATTTTAAATTACGTCTCATTATATTGTTCCAAGTTACCTCACGAAATTTGGGGGAAATTAAGATAGCATTTACATTTGGCAGTTTATATTTTACGACAGTACAACACTTTTTATTGCATTGTGTCTGAATGGCTGTGTATTGAAACCTGCTACAGATATAAAATCCATATCATAAATTTTTATAAATCATTTTATTCAAGCCATAGCAAATTTAAATAAACTCGTAAGCAATTATGTTTACTACAATATTGTTGTATAAGATTAGTTTTTATGCGTATCAAATCATAAGTTAACGTGGTGTTTAGCCAAATACATAATTTACTTTTGAAGGCATTTATTCTTTGCAAAAGTAATGTTTTCTTTGCGATCACCAAATATTAAGGTGTAATCGTATGATTGATACCTAGCAATATTCAAGTTTTAATTAATTTAGGAAAAAATAAAATTTACTGCAACCTTGCATATTATAGATGTCAATTATTAAAGAAATTTATCTAGAACAACAAATTATTGACTTATGCTCATACATGCTTTAAAAATGACTTTAATCAGATAATAAAGTCCAGTACCACAAGAAATTGTAATGTTTTACGTTGCTGGTTTTAATTAAATTAAAGCGAACATTGTCCCAATTAATTTTTTAATGCCACAAATAATTAGAAAGAACACCTCGACTTTTTGGTTTAATATTTTTAATTGGTTATTTTTTGAGATATTTTATTTCAAAGATTCAAAATTTCTACAATTCATCTAAAGAACAGTTTCTTCACAGATTGGGTATGGATGTTTTCTGCAGTTCAATGAACGGTAAATAAAGCCTGTTTGGTTGATACCTGCAGTAAGGTTGACTTAAAATGTAAACGTAGTCTATTATATTATATGTCCACATGTAAAACTCTAAGGCAAGAGGTATATTTTTCAGGAATTGGAAAGGTAAAATATTTCATAAAAATAGAAAAGGATTCTATAAGTCGTCAAACTTGTGAAGCATAGATAAGCTTAAGTCATAAGCACACGTGGGTAAATAAATGGTAAAAATGGTAAACTTTCAAGTTGAATGTTGAAAGGTACCTATTTGGGTTATTTGTACAAAAATGCTCAGTTTTTTTGTAATACTTTTTCACCCAAACTCAACTCTGTTGGTTTCATTTTATTTCGAACTGATGATCAGTTCAAGTCACATCAATATTCAATGAACTTATCAATAATAAACAGGAATAAGTAGTGACGAATCGATATTTACACTTAAGTTTCAGCTCTATAATTTAAAATAACCAATTATCTGCAAGCAACTGTATTAAAAATCTCTAAAAAACTAACATAAAGTTTACTGAGTTTAAAAATTGTTTATCAAAAAAACAGGTGTTAATCGATTTTTTCCGTATCGGAAGTTACATCATAAATTGTCACTCGTGTTTTAGGATGACTTTTAATATGATGTGCATCGTTATTTTTTAAAACCAATGGTTCCCCGTTTTTATTATACTTATACTTTTAATGGTAATTAAATGTCGTTTACAAACTTCACTAGACCCAATACAAAACGAGTTATTATCAAAAACGGAGCTAGTAGATGATTTGCTCATGTGTCAACAAGTATGGCTCAACGTACACCAGTTCAGAAAACAACAGTCCACATCAAAATTAAACCCAAGTGTTGTGTTAGTGGAGGAACTATTAGAAATTGTTTCTGGAAAGAAAACAATTTGTGACGCAAATCCTAGCGACGACCATTCCAAGAGAGGGAATGAAAGTTACATCGATGGCAGCAGACTTGTTATTGCAATTGTTGCATCCAAAAGAGACCATTTTGAAGCCAGACAAACTATTCGAGAAACATGGGCTTCTGTGAAGGAGTATGCAGGTGGATGGAAGATACAAACTGTGTTCTTAATGGGCCAGAGTTCGGTTTGTTTAAATAGCTCATTGATCCATAATCAAAATTGGACTAAAACAAAAGAAGAAGAAGGTAAAATAGAGGAGGAGCAACGACAGTATGGGGACCTGGTCATTGGATCATTCAGTGACACCTACAGAAATAATACATATAGACTCCTAATGGGCTTCAAATATGTACTTGAGAATTGTCCGAAATCGGAGCTAATCATTAAGGTGGATGACGACGTATTTGTGAATATTCCTAAACTACTGGACACCAGAATGACAAACGGTAATAATAGTGACATAGTGTGCACCGACTTTCATGAGCACGCCCGTAGAGAAAATACGTTTAAATGGTCTGTAACGGAAAGTGAGTGGGCAAGCGATACATATCCCGAATATTGCTCTGGTGGAATGTCAGCGATAACAACAAAGTGGGCCGAGTTGATTTACAGAGTTAGAAATTTGGGTGGATTTCTTTGGATTGACGACGTTTTTGTATTTGGTAAATTACGAACTATTGCAGAACAAGAGTTTAATGTGAGTGCCAAGATGCTGAGAATTCATGATAAGGTGTGGTATTACGTGCGCAAAGGAGTTTGTTCAAATGTTAACGAGAAAACGTTGTCTAAAAAACAAAATCAACTTCCAATATTTGCACATTTGGTAAGAAATAGATCCTGGGATATGAAAATGAGATGTTTAAATAACATTGCGATTAAGAAGAATATACAGTTTTAATTGAAAATTTAATAAAAAAATAACTTCATATATTGTTAAATATTCGGCAATTTTGTTATTAAAAGGTTTTTTTCATATTTCATAACAAACGTTTACTATAATTTATTGCATTTTATAAACATAATTTAGCCTGATCATATGAAATACAGTAGATTGCTTAGATTTCCATCCAAAAGCATTTGTCTACGTGGCTTTGCATTGATGCACCTCGGAACTGCACTACAATGTAATCAGACAGACATGCATTTTATCTCAATTGATGATTGATGAACTAATGGTTGACTAAATATCAGCTTTTCTAAACCTTTATTTAAAAAAATTAATAGTTGAACTTTGCTGAGATAATTTGAAATTTAGTTTTACTGTATAATTTTCGTTTAAATTAAACTGAGCGTGAGCTGAGCTCATTCCATACAAAGTATTTGATATGATGCCAAATTGATAACAAGTTAGCTGTTAATATCATTTGCAAAATGTGAGACATTAAGCTCTACGGCATTTAAATATATGTGCTTTTTGGGTGCCTAAAAGTTCAGTAAAGTTTACAACCTAAAGACAAAACGAATTAAGAAAATAGTTTTATAATAATAATAAATAGGAAAAAAGTGCAGATACAAAGTTTTTTTTACATTTTTTGCTGCTATGAAGCATGATGATGATAAAGGAGCGAAATACACAATAACAACTAAACATTCACTTCATTTTCAGGTGTAAAACTACGATTTTCTTTCTTTACTGGTTCACTCAAGCATAAAATAAAGCCACAAATTATATCTGAGACTTTACTTGACGATTGTCCTTTCGATAAACATGAAATGCTAATCCCTTCCCCATTTGTAAAAGCTGAATAGGGTATCTAACATAGTGTTGGGTTCGTGAGGCAAAAAAAAACCTCATTTTGACGTTTCTGTTCGGTATCATATTTTTTGGACTGATGATATTACCTGATCATTTTTTAAGATACATAAACATTTTAAAATGCTAAAATTAAAATTAGAATTAATAATTGTGACTTTATCTCATACTCCTCACGTACAACATTTCAATAAAACTGTGAAATCATTTATAATGAGTAGTAGTAGTATAGACGAATTTATTTAGCGGATGTGGACACGATGAACTGGTTCAATTAAAAAGAAACAGGAAAAAGATTTTAAAAAATGATCAAACAAATTTAAAAATTTACCAACGTTCATAAGACACATGATTGTATTTTAACATTGTCCCGTTGTAAAATTTACAAAGTTGTTTAGAAAAGCTAGTAAGTATGTGATATCAAAAGCGTTTAAATTTGTTACAATTGCCAGTTGTATTGGAAGAAATGTGAGGAGGCTTTCCTGAAATAGTTCCATAGCCACATTGCATTTTTGAATACTTTAGGTTTAGGCTGTGAAAATGATTTTGATGGAAAAACGATCACATGTCGTATCTTGTGGGTTTTTCGTGCAGATGACAATGTACAAAATTATTCCTTTCAAGTATTTGTATTGCATACAACTTTAAATTTCAATACAAAAAATGTCCGGTCGTGTGATAAATTTTTAGGAAAAAAAACAAAAGAGGTTGATTTAAATGTGATCCAAATCAAACCAAAGACGTTTTATATTAAATAACATGCTGATCTTTAAAGTAGCTGGAGCCAACGACAATGTTAGCCTGGTACTGAAGCTTACATAAAATTTTGAAATGGATAAATCTTTCTGTATTCAGTTTACTTAGCTGACAATAATTTGCAAATCAACTGACAATCGTCTAACAAATATTTGCTCAAATACTGAAAGTAAGGTAATTGTGTGTGTTTCATTGACCAATTCACAATTCATTTTTATTAGGCTAAGTTTGATAAAAACGATTGGGAAATTAAGATCGGACGAATCTCACATCAGTAATACATACATATGTGGAAAAACAATGTCCACGTGATAGAGGCAGACACATAGAGATCATTATGCAATTATCAATAATTTTTATATATTTATATATGCTGTCACATAGTTTTTAAGTGTAAGTAAAACAAAATTGATGCAAACTATATTAGATCGTACAATATATTTTATACCTTTAATTTAATATTTCTTGGTTAAAAACCCAACTTTTTTTTTAATATCCATACTGAAATCATTGTTCATGACAAAACACACCTAGGTAGTAAAACAAATTCATGTACTTCTGCTAGCTCTTAATTTACGTTGAAAGTGAAGTTGTTCGTCTGAACATGTCGAATTTAATTGTCTACCGCACTTGTTGCTTATACTGTGTACACTGAAGTCAAATATAAAATATTAATAACGGGTACCACCAAAAGCTTTAACCCTTTTACCAGTTTCCTTGTCTTTATGGTTCGTTTTAGCCTTACAATCGGTTTCATGGTATTCCCATATTTGATGGGCACAAAGCACATTTACATACATTTCAAACGCTCACAACCCAAGAAGATGAAATACCAAGACAGTTACTTGTGTAATATATTGAAATCCTAAACATATATTTCTTCGGGCGAGGTTAATGACATAGCGTTCAGAAAATCAGTTAGTATTGATCTGCCAAAGAAACTCAACAATACACAAAAAGAGCTCACCTCATCAACGTTAAAGATTGCTACCAATTACAAAATCAATCAGTAAAATTGTGATGATAGTGATAAAATAGTAACAAAAAAATAGTTTTGTGTAATTTGTAATCGTTCATTTCTCCCTCAAAATGAATTTGCATCCTAAAAGGGTTTGTGTGACAATTATAATTAGTTTAGTGGCTTGTTACATATTACTTTGTGTTTTAGACAATTCACGTTCCCCAAACTATCAAATAGATTATGCAACGGTTTCAACATCTTGTCAAAACAAATTGACTTCCATGTCTCCTCCTTCAATAAATTTCACGAACGAAACATCAACAGACTTTATTCAAACTGATAAAGTTGTCATTGGTTTAGTTTTCTGTAGATCCGAAAAGACAATTAGAGGAAGTTCTTACTACGAGCAAACATTAACGCTTATCAAGTCATTGTTGATTTCGTGCAAGTTATACAATATACATGCTCTTGAGATTCATCTTTTTCTAGAGCATCTTGAGGACGAAGAATATTTCCGAAATGAAATTAAGGAAAAATTGCATTTTTCTCAGAACAAACCACAAATTCAGCTAACATTACAAGTTCATTCAGTGTTTGATTCTGTTCCGAAGCAATACCACGAATATATGATTTACCAACCAAGGTTTCGATGTAGTTATGTCCGACATTTTACCCCGGTAATTTTTCTTAACATGCATATATTCAGATTAACAATAATCCATTTAATCTCTCTAAAATTGTGTTATTATTTATAACGCTAAATTTCTTTAGGAAGCTCTTCCAAATTTGGACAGTATAATTCACCTTGACGGTGACATGATTGTAACAGGAAATATTGGGAAACATTGGCAGTTTTTGTCTAAAATGAATCCAAATCAAATGATATCCTTGTCATATGGCCGGCAACCGGAAAATAATAAATATAAACAAATGGATGAGCATGTTTATAAAGGTGATTTGCTCCCATGTATATAAAATGTATAGGATGCGCTATGTAAATTTTTTAATGAGAGTGCTTTACATAACAAATAATTTCTTGATAACCAATAGGTACACCATTTGTCCCTCCAAAAGGTGTACAGCCAGCCGTACTTGTTATGAACTTGACGAGAATGCGGGAATTTAAGTTTTCTGAAAAAATCACAAGAGTTTATCAAGACTATTCCCGAATTGATGGAATTGAACTCCGTGAAATGAAAGTTTTGAATATTCTATTGTACTATAACCCAGGTATGCAAAAACGCTTATACTTCACAAAAAAATAATATTTCGAGTTTCAATCTTTTTCTAAATTTGTGGTGAAAGACAATGTATTGATTGAAAAGTTTTGTTCAATCTTCAGCAATCTTCCTCATTTTCCCATGTGAGCTCCATTTTTTGCCGAATGAGTGTGAGCTTGGATTTTTCTGTAAGTCGGCATATCAAGACCCTGATGGCTTACACCTTATGCATGGAAATGCAGGACGGTTTTTCAGTAATCTAATATTCCAACCTGTTTACAAATATTATTTAAAGGTGAGACAAAACAAAACAAACGTACAAAAAATGTTTCTCAAAATGAAGTTGATCGGTTAATTAGTTGACATGTGAGATAATTTGAAGTACACGTATACAAAAATCATTTATTTTTACTTTTTACAGTTCAACATATCTGACCCTCACTCAAACTTGACCAGAGACCTAATGAAACCGATACAGGAGGCATATTTAATCAGAAACTCTACCCAACAAACTAATAAATGCTATGGAACATTGAACAAAGTTTTGTTTAAAAGATTTTTGACAATGAATTCTACAGATGAATGAGAATATGACATTAAAATACTTTGTATTTATTCAATTTCGGGTTTGTTTATTTGAGTAATTTTTTGATAAAAGCCATAAATTTCTCAGTAAAAATTAACAACTTACCAGTTACGGTTAAGACTGCAAAATAAATAACTATTTATTTCCCTTCGTAAATATTATGTGCAATATTTATTTGTCAACAGTATGCTGTTTGTAATGTAGTGACATTTTCGGAACATATTTGCTTAAAATATCTGCACATTTGAAATACTTGTGTTTTATGATAATAGCACAGTTTTCTATTTTCTCACCATGCCAAGTAGCCTATTTTCTCATCACATAAAAATCTCAGGTTTAAAATACTTACCTCGTTTTGTTAGAAATCCCTTTCTTGTTTCAAACTCATTGTTAGCAGGCACAATGACCCTTGTATAAAATGTTTGTATAAATACAGTGTATACTAACCTGTACATTCTACAGGTTGGAAATTCTAACCAATACAGGTGTGTGTATGCATCTACGCCAAGAAAACAGCTTAAGACCTAGCTTCATCTCCAATATAGGTAGGAACACAAGGGTACCATCATTATTATACTAAGTACAAACTCATTCCTTCTCACAAGTATAACGAAGAATGAGTAAAGTGGAGTATTATTTATCATTTCATCTCGCCTTGTTATACAGCAAGTACACACTAAAAACAAGTTTCTCTTTAATACTTAATTTTTCAGTTTTTCAACATACACAGTTATAATGTTCGAATTATTTAGATTAAATTGATTATTTAGACTTAATCAATAGAAAAACCTATTTTGACATTATTAGTTGCTCAAATGTACAACATGTTAACTCAAATGGGAACCTTCCCTATTTCCCGATTTCAGAAAGCATTTTACAGAATTATTTGCGTATCGATTTCTGTAACGCTTTTACTATCAACCAATTTGAACAGTGAAAGTTTTGAAAGCTTTAGCTTTAAAATTTTTAGTTATCAAGATACACCCACAACTCGAAAGCAAACTTTTCTGAACCAACCATTCGTGGAAACTTTACAATCAGACTGGCAAAAAATCGAGTGTCCCGACTACACCTACAATGTGTACTCTGCATATTCGTATGACGACAAGAACGTCAATATTATTGCCGGAACTAGATCAAAGTTAAAAAACAAAAAGATCCAAATTCACTGTCAGTTTAGTTCAAACAAAGTTAACATAAAAAATAAAACAACTACAGGCAAGAGAAATGCTGTTTATCTTTCTTGTCCTTTACCAAAATCCGCAAAGGGAAAGGCAAGTTATAAATTTGAATTTGTGTCAGTGCTTCTCGGCAACCAAAAATCTAGTCCAGTTCGCCTCCCAATTATTTACCGGGACATCAAAAGTTTTCACCGAGAGTTCAAAATTTCAGCTTGTGTGCTTCCTTTGTATTGGTACAATGATGTTTTTCATTTTATTGAATGGCTAGAATTTTATAAATTGATGGGCGTTGAGCACTTTACATTCTACAATATTAGTATTGGTCCTGCGACAAGTTGTGTAATGAACCATATTAGCGATTGGTCCAATGGAGAATTATCAGTGAAAGTAAATCCCTGGCATAAATATCCAATGAAGAGAGACAACGAAATCAGACATCAAGTGGGACTGATGCAAGGCATAAACGAGTGTGTCTACACTCACAAAGGTGTTTCCAAGTACATGGTTTTCGTAGACGTGGATGAATTTATTACATCAGAATTTGCTCACCTAAAGAACTACCATCAACTTCTTGAGTACCTACTTGAACAGGAAGGAAAGGATAACAAAACGAGAAAAGTGGCAGAGTTTCGATTTCGAAACGCATTCTATTTAAAATCGAGAGATCCTGATGCCAGTCTACTGGAACGATGTGCTCCATTCCAAAATAATTTCCAAGAATTTCTGGTCTGTCAGCAACTATTCACAATGCAGTATGACAAGAGGGAGGATTTTCGCAAGTGGAACTCAAGAACAAAGTATATTGCTGTACCGGAGGGAATAAGATATGCGGGAAATCATTTCACTCATGGATTCGAAAAGGGATATGGGCTCATGAAAGTTCCAGAGAACTTAGCTTTCATGAGGCACTACCGTTACTATTCTGAGCAAGACAATGCTACAACAGTGCAGAGAATTTTTGATAATATGGGAGAAAGCTTGGTAACAAATGTGGCTCAAAGTGTGAAATATTTTAGTAAGGTTTGCAATTTGACTGATGTGCAGATTTTTAAGATGGGCGGGAAGTTTTAGTGAGTTTTTATAACTGGCTTTTATAATTGCTCAAAATCTTGCGCAAATTTAAACGTTTTGGTAATATATCGCTGTGTATATTGAAAAAATATTAGCTTAAAATTTGTTGATTGAACTTACGTACGTTGTTATTCAAACTATTTTAGATTGCTACTTTATATGGTTTCCTAGACTAGATATTTGATGTAAATGATTTACTTTTATGTGTATATCATGTGTGTGTGTCTTATCAATATGCCATTTGTACAAATTGTTATCTTTTAAAACTTGCTCATCAAAAAATATCAAGTAGTTTGACAAAGATAAAAAACTTATATTTCATATCGTTCTTAGCATATTTCTAATTCATATTAAATACAAAGGTTTAACTCAAACCCCACGCAGACAATTTTTTTTACGTAAGTTGTGAAATAGCACACCTCAACATTTCAAGTATGTATAAAAATATTCCGCTACAACTAGTGATAGTAATATCCCATCCAGAGACCGGTACTTTAATCCCAATCATTTCATCCCCAAATACACAGCGTCTACCCCGCCATTCTAGAATTTTGTGCATAAGTTTGCACCAAACTATACAACATGTAGGATAGAATGTACTTTAAACCCAGTACACGAAACCAAAAGATGTGGTGGACTTATAATTGTTATTCACGCTTGTTGTGCACATAAACACATCTGACTATAGGTAAAAAAAGCAAGAGGATCATATGCCCAAACGACTCCTTAGTGGTTTTATGGAAACCATTAAAAAGTGAACTTAGCAGTTTACATACAAAGAACATAATAATATTATATTTTTTTTATCACAATATTGTATGCATATATCATTTTCAATATTTTGCTCCTTCTCAAACATTTACATTATAAACATCAAATGCCGGGATAACAATTTTACACTCCAGCAAATGGATACCCTAGTATAGAAATTAGTGATGAAATAACAGTTAATGTTCAATGGATATCGTAATGAATTTCAAACGATCACTTTCATAATATGTAGCGACAAAAAGGAGTACATAAATTACATGATTTTTGGTACAGGATGTTTTTCGAAATGGAAGTTTGGTAAAGATTGGCACTTTCTGCTGTAAGTATACTAAAGCTTTTGTTTAACGCCTTACAAATATTACGTTACCATTAAAGTAATTCTATTATACATGCATTTATGAGTATTCATGTATACCTATTTAGCTCTGATTTCAGCTAAAATATAAAAGTGTGAATTGATGCATTAAAATATCTAATGCATTGCATGTTTAGGAACCCAGCAGTTTCACATAGACATGCGTAGCCCTGAAATCCTACTTATTTAGTAAACTTGATGAAATTGTTATCAAAATCTCAACTGAATTTATTTAACTATTTAATTTCTTCCATCCAAAAATGAGCATGCTACTAAACCTTTACTAAACCTGACAAGAAAAAAAAACTGCTCTATGAATTACTTTGCATGTACAGTTTTAAAGGTCTTGAATTGATAGTAACTGTTGCAGTTGTAAAAGGAAGTAATCGTTTCTAACAAGTGTAAAATGTTATTCACCTTTTGAGTTCCTAATTCTCAGACTAGAAATTTCTCCGCGACGAAAGCTTTTTTGCCTTATTTCATTTCATCCATATACCATGCGTGCGTTAAATATTTTGATGAGCTAAATAATGCCTCCTATACCTTCGAAACAGTGAAATTATTTAATTATATAATGAAGGTGAATGTATCCAGAAACAGTTAATAAAACTTAGAAATTCTATTAATGATAAGTCATACAGCAGCCTTGCTAATTAAAATCGGATCTAATATTTATGTACCACTTCAGTTACCTGAATACGAATATGTTTTATTAACCATTTAGAAGTCTTAAAAAATATTTACATTTTCATCCATATCTTTAGGTATGCATCAGAAAGATATTAATAACCAACACTAATTCGAATGTACAAATCGTCTAAAAAGGACTTTCGCCAAAGCTCCAGAGCATTTCTTCTTATTCTCTCCTAACTCAGTGGAATACGCTTGTCTGATAGGTTTCATTAAGTTATTTACAATAGAAGATCCAGGTAGAGTGGAGACGTTAAACTTTCAAAAAAATAAATAAATGATAATGCACAACTTAAATAATGTCATCAAACAGTTTCCTTTTTATGAAAGTAGAGGTTAATTGATCTAAGATATTTACCTTCTTAAAAAACTTGTAAATGGGATAAAAGGCCATGCCATTCAGAAACCTGTGGGAATTGCCATGAACCACGTGAATACCATCTGGGTCTTCTAGAGCATGTTGGCAGTAAAATGCTCCATTTTCGCATTCTGGTCCCATAAAGTTGAAATTACAATTTATCAAAAGCATCAGTCCTAGTTTGGCAAATAAAAATGACAAAACAAATTTGCAATCTCTTATAAATTATAGGAATTTCACAAATTTACAATGCTATATTCTTAAAATTGCAATTTTTTATCAAATTTTCACAAACCTGGATTAAAATAAAGTAAAACATTCAACACGACTTGATCCGACAACACTTTTGTCACTTTAGAATAGTCCTTGGAAAGTCGTGCGATTTTTTCTGACATTCCAAATTCTCTCATTCTCGTGAGGTTCATTACTAGTAAACCCGAGTTAATGCCTCTTGGGGGAACGTGTGGAGCAGCTAGTTTATATTCATTAAACTTATTTATATATCAACAAATTAACTTATGCAAAAACTATTTTGTTTGGTTTACCTTTAAAAAAGTTATGATAACTTGACCAATATTTTTCATTCTCTGGAGGAGAGTCTTGTCCAACGGCCACCAATTGCTTTGAATCCATTTTCGCCAACAACTTCCAGTACTCCATCAAATCTCCAGTTACAATCATATCAAGATCCAAATAAATTATACTATCCACATGGGAAAGAGCTTTTGGAAAGTAGAAACGAACATAACCACAACGAAATCTATGATGATAAATCATATGGTCTCTAAGTCCTTTGGGAACTTTGTCTACAGCTGAATGCAATTCCAAATTTACAGTAACACCTGGAATAGCCATTTTCTTGAGAACTTCCTCCTGAAAATATTTCTGGTCTTTGGTGTGTTCCAAAAATAAATGTATTTCGAGTGTAGAAATGTTGTAGAGATGAGCAGAAATCAATGCAGATTTAAGCATTACAACAGTTTGATCAAAATATTTGTCCTTAAGGATGCTAATATTTTCAGGTCTACAATACACGGAACCAATAACGACTTTATTTTTTTGTTTGAAAAAAGTGTTATCTTGAAACTGTGGACGACTTTGATATACTTTTGAGACTGTAATTTGATAAAAGATTAACATGCCGAGAGCTAATAGAAAACTTTTTCGAATTTTTTGTTTCATTTTGGAGTTTTGTTTTGCAAATTCAGCTTTCCTTACATACAAAAGGATGTGTACTCTTCAAAATCAGTCCTGTGTTTGAACATTTTTTGGGGACTTGAAATAACAATCCAGCTTACTGTAATAACTAATGTATAAGTAATATGAATATGTATAAGTACACATAACGATACCAATATGAAGTATGTGTATAAAAACGGGGAGCGAGATATGTTGAAGGGTTCTATTTTGTAAATATGGCATAGACAGTTTCTCTAAATTGTGAAGTTACGCGGTAAAATGCTACTGCTAGGGTTCAACGTTTCTTCCTGTGTTTCTAGTATGTAGTAAATATTTGACTTTTACTTCAAAAAGGTACACAATTCTATTCAAACCCGAACAATGGAATGGACAGACTACCCAAAGCTAATCACTGATTGTACAGTTAGCTACTCAACATTCTTGCATACATATAATATGGTAGTGAAGGTTAGCCATATTACTGGAAATGTGTACAAAATCTGCAAAAGCAAATTAAAAATATGTTTTAAGTAAAAACTGTTATCATAAATGCGGTGTAGAAAACCTATAATGTGAACAATGAAAGAATTAGATGGTCTAGTTGTGCACTGACGTAAAATATCTGTCAGTTTATTCGCTAAGATTTTATATAGAACAATAACTGTACAGACAGACACTAATACTTTATTTTTTAAATATCGGTAAAAAATATATTAACTGATCAAAGCAAACACAAAACTTAAGATGTTTTTGTATTGAAAAAGCTATATTTGCATTGAAGTCTAGTATTGTTAATCGAATAACTATTTTATGTGCTACAAAATTTAGATTTTTGTATAGTTAGCAGGTGTTAAAAAATGAAATGAAAACCTTAAAAATAATACAGATTTTTTTGCGAAATAAGCCAAATAATGAAACGGTTGTTAGAATCGTTATTCCGTTTTTCTTTATATGCATTATTTAAAACCCTAAAAGTGTACTTCTTATGAACATTCTACTCAACAGAATAATCGAAAGGATGAGCATGACAAATAAAATATTCAGGATACATACATAAATATCTTTTAATTGGTTAAGGAAAAAGACATACCGAAGGAAACTGGGAACTCCATTTTCGATAAATATGAATGCCCAAATTTATATAGTTTTAAAAGTTCAAATTAATGCTTGAGTTAAAATTTAGAGAGTTGAGTTTCTGCATATGATTGGCTTAACAGGTTTGGTGCATTGTGTTCTATATACCCATGCACATGCATTTTAATGAAGTCAAATGAATGAAAGTGTACTATTTTTAAATTAGAATAAATTGTTTCGTTCACTATCTTCATAGAGATCTTATGAACATTGATGGTATTTTTTTCAAACCATCAAAAGAAAAGAACGAAAAGAACAATGGATGTACGATCAAGTTTGTTTTTCTACTTGATGTGCAACAAATTTGTCAGAATATTATGCATAGGTGTCCAGAATGCATGTACGTATTTATATGCATAAATACGCACTTTTGGGTTCTAACTTTCAATACACAGGTGAAGAATTGTGCTCCTATCGATTATTTTCTCGGTTTTTTGGATAGTGATTATTTGATTTATAATCTTGACAGTAGACAGCCTACTAAATTATTGTTAAACGTGTAACCATATAAAAAAACAGAAGCTTAATCTGCATTTTCTTTAAAAAAACATTCATCTTAAAAATTTTACATTGTGAGCCCTAAAAACCACATCTTCACAAAACTATTCAAGCTAAAAATAAGTTAGACCATTTCAGTGAATCCAAGTATTTGTCCGTCAAAGGGAAACATTTTACCTTTTTAGGTTGATATTGCACCTGATACTAAAAGTACGTTCACCTGTAGTTAGGCATCCCTTACTGCTCTGTTAATGCATGATGCACAGGCTTGCAATGTTTTTTTTTCACTTAGAAGTTGACGTAGTGTATAAAATTTCATAAGCTATCGTACGTGTTATTGAAAGCCCCATAATACACTAATGTGAACGAAATCTTCAAACTAAAGCCAGCTTTCATAGACTCAACACATAATTTTTACCTGATTTGAATCTTTTATTTTTAAAATGTATGTATTTAAAAAAAGTTACATTAAAGCCCTCACATTAATACTTTTCTACCAAATCGCAATTTCTTTTTATCAAATTGAACATGCAACTGGCAAATATTTTGAATCCGTATCAAGCCATTTCAAACCACAAAATAAAGTCGTGATTGCTACTGTTTTCTGCAGAAGGGATAAAAGTGATTTAGTAAAAAATCTGTATTTTGAGCAAAGTGTTGTTTTGCTTAAATCCATACTGATTTCCGCCCATCTTTACAATATTTCTACAGTAGAAATACATTTATTTCTCGAACACATCAAAGAAGATGGTCCAAATTTTAACAAAGAAATTCTAAAACACATGGCCATTCCAGGAGTTACGGTCAATTTGCAAATACATCCAGTTGTGGACACAGTTCCAAAAAAACACAAGGCTCACATGATATATCATCATAGATTCCGGTGTAGTTTTGTGCGTCTATATCTGCCCGAAGTGCTTCAAAATGTTGACAGTGTAATATATTTGGACAGTGATATGATTGTAACAGGAGATTTGAGGAAGCACTGGCAGCTGTTGTCGGAAATGAATGATCATCAAATGTTAGCCATGGGTCGAAATTCACCTGCGGAGAATGAAAAGTTCTTGAAAATTCATAATAAACTATTTGGAGGTAAGCCAATGCTCTAAAAACCGCTTCCCTACAGAATAAGAAATTAAATAAGCTCTGTTCTTTATTCCGCTTTTTTATCTGTTTACTTGTAGACACTCCTTATATTCCACCAAGAGCCGTTAACGCAGGTTTAATGGTAATGAACCTGACAAAAATGCGACAATTCGAAATGTCAAAAAAGCTTACGCGAATTTACGAGGATTATTCCAAAGTCGCTAAAGTAGTCTGTGACCAGCGCGCGATCAATATTTTACTGTATTACAACCCAGGTAGAGTTCAAAATAAGTATTGGTTTCATACTAAAACAATTAAATTAAAGAAAATATACTGAAAATATGATTTCTTTTTAATTTGACAACTCAGAAATGTTGCATTTGATGCCCTGTAATTTGCACTACTTGGGAGCTGAATGTCAAGATGGAACATTTTATTGTCAGGCAGCATTGAAGGACCCGGAAGGTATTCATTTAGTTCATGGTACTAACCACAAGTTTATGAAGGGCAACATGTTTCATACGATATTCAAGTTTTATCAAAAGGTAAAAAAAATCATTTTTAATTTTTGTAATATTTCTGAAAAGAATCTATCTATTTCAAATGAAATAATGAAACAATTTATTTTTTTCTATTTAGTTTGACGTTTCCAACTTGGACAGCTCAAAAATTGAAACACATTTAATGAAACCAATCAAACAAGAGTATTCGAACAAATCTGGAAAAAAACCGTCATGTCCTGGAATTCTGAGTGAATTGTTATTTAAAAGAATTTTGTAAATTTTTATTTACGGAAGTTAACATACTTGTTTAACAGCACACATTTATAGTATGTTCATTACATTAGAAACAAACGTAAACAGAAAATTGAGTAAGCACAGCTTAAATGCGTTTTACACTAAATTTTTAAGAAAATTAACAAATATGTAAACAGTTTCATACATAGTTTAAAAAAATATTAACAATTACATTTTTTGTCAGTATTATTCGATTGTGTTACTATATATTTCTAATAAATCTTAAATCCAACCTTATTAAATTTGTTTCTCAATTTCTAAGGCTTAAGATGAACAAATTGGAAACGCCATTGAATTATAATATTACATCAATTAGGCAAACAATTGTTTGAAGAAATTGGTAATTTATCTAACTACATGAAATTTACATATATCTACAATCTACTCCTTTTGTCACACAAAGTTGTCCTTTTGTAGTGAGTACACAAAAGTCTTGCACGGGAACAGAATAACATACACTCATGAAAAATTTCATATTTAATTTAAAGTATACATGGGTTTTCAGCAGCACAAAAAAATAGTTTTCACACCAAGTTATTCACAAAAACCAGATGTATAACTACAAATTAAATATTTTTCAGCAAAAAAAAACGAAATTCGCAAATAAAAATGTTATGTCGTTCACAGTTAACATTAAATTCAAACTTTTATCTATTTTATTCGCTATAAAATCAGTTTTGGGGATGTTTTCATGAATTACTTTTCCAGGTGTCTAATGTTTATGGAAAACCGTACGGAAAAAGAACTTTAATTTAAAAAACGCTTAAATAAAACGTTTCCCAAGCGGCCAGTGCAATTATTTTTCAGATTCTCTTCTGATCGAATTGAATAAAAGGATTTGAGCGGTTTCATCAAATCAGTTACAGTATCGGCTTCAAGTATTTTCGAAACGTCAAACTGCAAAAAAAAACACAAAGAACAAATTTATATTACAAATATAAAACTGCGTGCAATATCTAACTATTTTATCGACATTTTTAAATAAAAGCCGTTTTATACCTTTTTGTAATAAGTGTATATAGGATTAAAGACACCATCGTCAATAAACCTGTGATCAGTACCATGAACTGCATGAACTCCGTCTGGGTCATCGAGTGCCGGTTGGCAGTAAAATCCATCATCTTCACAATCAGGCCCCATAAAGTGCAAATTACACGGCATGGAAAGCAATAGTCCTTTATTTACAAAAAAGAAGCACAATGTATTAATGTTTATTTTTGAAAAAATTATTACTATATAAATTCATATGACTATGAACAAACCTGGGTTAAAATATAACAAAATATTCAGCACTTTTTGATTAGTCAAAAAATTTGCCACTTTAAGATAATCTTCATAAGCTCTGGTAAGTTTATCGACCATTTTGAATTCTCGCATTCTCGTCAGGTTCATAACTAGCAAGCCTGAGTTTATCCCTCTTGGTGGAACGTTAGGCGAACCTTTTTTTATACGAAGAATAAAATTGCCAATTATGTTTCAAAAAATTATATGTAAATATTTTTCGTCTAAATTACTTGTTTTGCAAACTCACCGGAAAAGAAATTGATATAATTTTTTAAATATTTTTTATTTTCGTGTGGAGAATCCCGTCCAGCGGATATCATTTGATATAAATCCATATTAGATAACAACTTCCAGTGCTCCTTCAAATCCCCAGTAACAACAATATCACTATCCAAGTATACTATGCTATCCACATCTGTAAGAACTTCCGGTAAATAGAGACGAACGTAACCACACCGGTATCTCGGATGATAAACCATGTGTTTCTCATGTTTCTTTGGAACTTTGTCCAAAGCAGAATGCACTTGTAGGTTGACGTTTACTCCCGGAGTTTTCATTTTTTCCAGAACTTCCGTCTTAAAATAGGACTCGTCTTTTGAGTGTTCGAGAAATAAATGTATTTCGAGTGTAGAAATGTTGTAGAGATGAGCAGATATCAATGCGGATTTTAGCATGGTAATAGTTTCACCAAAATATTTGTCCTTGAGTATCGGAATCTTCTTGGGTCTACAATACACTGAACCAATAACCACTTTATTTTCTTGATTGAAAGAACTAGCACTTTGAATTGGTGCACGGTACTGATAAATGGTAAGTGTAATTTGATGAGCTAACGTAATAATAACGGCTATTCTAAAACTTTTTGTAAATGTGTTCATTGTGGAGATTTTTAAAATGAGTTCAATTGGCAAAGATTAGCGTGTTTGCTCGTTGAGTTCGGAATTTAGTTTGAAGATTTTTTGATACAATGGTATGTTGAGTAAGTAGGCACAAAAGAGTACCGTCATAATTTTAGTGTTTCTGATTGTGCAGTTAAGGTTGCTATGTGCATTCACACAAGTCTACATAAGGAACATCAAAAAGGTGAGCTTATAACCAAGTGGCAAAAAGGGTTCAACGTTTCCCTAAACTAATTTTATCCTAAATACTCAACCATTGGTTTACAGGCTTGAGTGCAGGGACAGTTGTATTCTTGTTATGTGTCTGTGGAAAAATTCCAAATTCAAATAATAACGTCAAATGCACAGAAATAAACGCGTCTTATTATCAACTCCAAAAGCTTTAAGAGCTAAATATGCTAAATCTGAAATGCCAAGAGAAATAGTCAATGCTAAATATTGCAATATAAAAGAACAAAATAAATCATAAGCCAACCGTATTGAAATCTGTGGAAAAAATCTTTTTCGTATGCTTAGAATTATTTTTATCGAGCTTACAGGTTCTGTATGTATTTAATTTGTAAGTTTTCAACGGAATTATTTTCGTCGCCAACATAGTTGCTTCTCAAAAGAAAAAAAAGGGGAGGGTTGCATTGAAGTTAAGATGCAAAATGACTGCTAGAACCCAAAAAAATCACTCCTGCGTGAACATGATTTACAAGGTTGAAAATACGGATAATCATTGCACATACTAAAATGCACATGTAAAACCAACAGTATTGACTACGTAAAACATTTTCAATGCACTCCTGTGTGATTAAATATCGCATCATGCAAGGTATCACATTCGGTTTGGTGTGAAATGGGGTACACATTTAGATTAAAAACTTACTGAAGGTAAATAAATCCAAAGCAGACTTGCAGAAGTTGTCAATGTTCGTAAAAAATGATCTACTTGACTTCTTATTTTTTATATGCAGATTTGTACCCTCGATTTTATAATTAGCTCTTATAAAGTAATGAGTACCTTTTCTTTTTAGTAGTAGTTAATAATTATGTTTTCATAAATAGTTACTATGGTCATAACCTGAACCCTTCATCCAAATCCCTCTTTTTGCAATTGGCAACAGATATTTGTAAAACAAAAATTGTATGCTTAGTCAATACGTTACTTGTATGCCCGAAACATAATAAAATGCAAGCAAATATTTTTAACATATTAACTGTTAAATTTTAGCACGGAGTAAAATTGCAGTTTTTTTATTTTTTGTTTTCTAGACATCAATTTTATATCAAAGCTATCTCTCAACTTCATTTTTTAGACATTTTGAAAACAATTTAAAATAAAGTATACTACGTTATCTTTAGACAACAAATCCAAAATGATCTGATCTTATCCCACCAGATATCACTCTCCTTTGTCATATAACCAGCTCAAATCAATATACGAGCCTGGAGGTGCCCATTTTTCATAATCCGCTCCCCCATAAACCACCGGCACCATTCCCAACTTCAACGTCCTCCAAAATTTCTCCGTCACGTAGTCCACACACAAACTTTTCTCAAACGCCAAATAAAACTTGTACTTTTTTGCCAAATTGTCCAAAATATTTTGTGCACGGGCTACCATAAAATCCACATTTTTCCGTAACATTCTTCACATTTCCACAGCCTCCATAAATTTCCACAGATTTATTCGTTTTTATCATTTCTTTAAAATTAATTCTCGCTTAGAATTTGTATGACAGTGTAAAATAGCACCAGTAAAGAGTTTAGATTTTTCTTCAATCCACTCCGATAAAGGTATGTCGTTATTTGAACCAACCATTATTTCTTCTTTTAAATTGAGCAAAGTGTTGGATACTGTTTTTCCATAAGGTATCCATATGTCAGAGTCGCGACGATAGATTAACGTCCAATTAAATACTTCGAGTAAATGTTTAGGATGATTAATGGGGGACTCGTCTATTTGAACAGCCCAAATTTGGCCTTTAAGTGTTTGGTTCATCCAAATTACAATTGTACTCCACTTCATTTCCCTTTGATCCCATAACGAATAGTTTTGAAGTCTTGTCATAAATATTTCCGACTTGAATTGTAACACAGATTGATAAACAGAAATAAAACTAAAAGACACAAAAGCACAAAATGTACAAACAATAAGAGGCATAGAAAAATTTAGTTATATATAATTTAAAGAATAACGGGTTAATTTTCAAATGGATATAGGCTATTTGAAAAGTGATACTAAAAATTATAATAAATTATGCTCAATAAAAATGGCTTTGATAAAAAATCTAAAACGCAACTTCTACCCTTGATGTTTTATAATGTAAAGTGGAACAGCCAGCCCCATTCTGTTTTCTTCAGGACATATGTTTTTTTAAACCAGTACGGTTGTCAGCAGCACAAAAAAAAGTTACACATTTTAGAAGTAATGTAGTATTTTTCTTGTATTTTCATAATTAATACCAAAAAACTCGTTAATCATCTAGTTTTACACAAATAATTCACAAAAACTTGATGTACAAGTAAAAATGCAATCGCTTTTTGCAGAAAAACGAAAATCACAAATGAAAATGTTGTGTCGTTCACAGTTTACATTACGTTCAAATCTGTATCTATTTGATTCGCTATAAAATCAGTTTTGGGGATGTTTTCATGAATTACTTTTCCTGGTGTCTAATATGTTTATGGGAAACCGTACTGAAAAGGAACTTTAATATAAAAAACGCTTAAATAAAACGTTTCCCAAACGGCCAGTGCAATTATTTTTCAGATTCTCTTCTGATCGAATTGAATAAAAGGTTTTGAGCGGTCTCATCAAATCAGTTACAGTATCGGCTTCAAGTATTTTGGAAACGTCAAACTGCAAAAAAAGGAAACAACAATCAACTGTATATTACGAGTATAAAACTGCGTGCATCGCATACTAAAAAAATATGATTATTTTATCGACATTTTAAATAAAAGCCATGTATACCTTTTTGTAGTAAGTGTATATTGAATTAAAGACGCCATCATCAATAAACCGCATATTGGTACCATGAACTGCATGAACTCCGTCTGGGTCATCGATTGCTGGCTGGCAGTAAAATCTATCATTTTCACAATCAGGCCCCAGAAAATGCAAATTACACGGCATGGGCAGCAATAGTCCTTTATTTACAAAATAGAAGGAAAATATAATTGTTCCAAAATATATTTACTCTTGAAAAATTATTACTATATAAATTCATATGACTATGAACAAACCTGGGTTAAAATATAACAAAATATTCAGCACTTTTTGATTAGTCAAAAATTTTGTAACTTTTTGATAGTCTTTATAAGCTCTGACAAGTTTATCGACCATTTTGAATTCTCTCATTCTCGTCAGGTTCATAACTAGCAAGCCTGAGTTTATCCCTCTTGGTGGAACGTGCGGTGCACCTTTTCATACGAAAAGTAAAATTAATAAACCCCGTAAACTTTTAAATAGGATTCTCGAAACAACAAAATGCTTAACTATTCATTTTAAATATGTTTGGCTGAAATATGGTAATGTTTGGGATCGATTACGTAATGTTTGGAGTCAGGTTTTGGGTCAGTTGAGGTCATTTGGAGTCATGTTTGGGGTCATTTGGGTGACGTTACGACATGTTTGCGGGCAAGTGTATTGACTGGTATAATAAAAAATGCCTATTCAAAAAGCATGGGACTGTTAATCGGCCGTTACTCTTCTAACGGTCGACCGATTTTGCTAATTAATGAACTTGACCGAGCTATGGTCAATTGTAATCGCTTAGTGAGAACAGAATTCAAAAATTCCTATAAATAAAGAAGTTAGAGACGGACAGACGGAGAATACGGACAGACGGACAAATGGACGGACAGACACACGGAACCAACATACACTATATGTACATTGCATTTTCAATAGGATTCCGAGAATCCCAATAATTATGTTTCAAAAAATTGTATCCATATATTTTTAAATTACTTGTTTTGTGAACTCACTGAAAAAGAAGTTGATATAATATTTAAAATATTTCTTATTTTTGTGTGGAGAATCACGTCCAGCGGATATCATTTGATATGAATCCATTTGAGACAACAACTTCCAGTGCTCCTTCAAATCCCCAGTAACAACAATATCACTATCCAAGTACACTATACTGTCCACATTGGTAAGAACTTCTGGAAAATAGAGACGAACGTAACCACACCGGAATCTGGGATGATAAATCATGTGTTTTTCATGTTGTTTTGGAACTTTGTCCACAGCAGAATGCACTTGCAAGTTGACTTGCACTCCCGGAGTTTTCATTTTTTCAGAATTTCCGTCTGAAAATATGACTCGTCTTTTGAGTGTTCAAGAAATAAATGTATTTCGAGTGTCGAAATGTTATAGAGGTGAGCAGATATCAATGCGGATTTTAGCATGGTAATAGTTTCACCAAAATATTTGTCCTCGAGTATCGGAATTTTCTTTGGTCTACAATATGCTGAACCAATAACCACTTAAGTTTCTTGATTGAAAGAACTAGCATTTTGAATTGGTGCACGGTTGTGATAAATGGTAAGTGTAATTTGATGAGCTAACAGAATAATAACGGCTATTCTAAAACTTTTTTTAAATGTGTTCATTGTGGAGCTTTTTAAGATGAGTTCAATTGGCAAAGATTAGCGTGTTGGCTAGTTGAGTTCGGAATTTAGTTTGAAGATTCTTTTGATACAATGGTATTGTGTATCTGCATGTAAGTATATGATTATGCTTACATCGAGTAAATAGATACAAAAGAGTACCGTCATAAAATTTGTGTGTCTTCTTGTGCAGTTAAGGTTGCTATGTGCATTCACACAGTTTTACATAAGGAACATCAAAAAGGAGAGCTTATAACCAACTGGCAAAATTGGTTCAACGTTTCCTAAACTAATTATATCCTAAATACTCAACCATTGGTTTACAGGCTTGAGTGCAGGGACAGTTGTATCCTCGTTATATGTCTGTGGAAAAACTCAAAATCAAATGTTAACGTCAAATGCACAGAACTTAGCGCATCTTACTGTCAATTCTAAAAGTTTTACCAGTTAAGTAAATCATAAGCCAACCTATATTAATCTTTATAGTATGTTTAGAATTACTTTTATCTAGCTTACAGGTTCTCCATTGTATTTAATTTGTAAGTTTTCAAGGGAAATATTTTCGTCGCCATAATAGTTGCAACTCAGAAGAAAAAAAGGGGAGGATTGCATTAGAGTTTAAATGCAAAAGAACTGCTAGAACACAAAAAATATCATTTTTCACTCCTGTGTGAACATGAACTTCATTTTAAAAATCTTGCATGGAGTTGCATTTTAAAAATTGCAGTTTTTTATTTTCTGTTTTCTTGACATCAATTTTATTTCAAAGCTAGCTCTCAACTTCATTTTTTAAACGTGTTGAAAACAATTTAATATTAAGTATACTATGTTATCTTAAAACAACAAATCCAAAATAATCTTATATAATTCTTTAACTGTATTTAAATTTAATGTATCCGGTCTTCTAATATCCACTTAAAAACATGGAACAGAACATAAAAGCCAGTACAGATTACATACATTCATCAAAAGCTTTAGATAACTTTTCCATCATACTCACAATCAGTTATTATAAATTCCACTTTGACAACTTTTTATATGGCGTGCATGGAATCCCATCAAAACCATCATATCTACTCCACCAATTTTTATTTCTCCATTCTTCAAGTCACTCAACTTTTTACTAAATTCACACCAGATATCACTCTCCTTTGTCATATATCTAGTTGTCTCCTCCCTCACCTCAAAATATCTCCTCCACTCAAAAAACCTTCTATATTCCTCCACATTCCCCGCCACCCTCTCTAAATACCCCATAAGTTCTTCCCCACTCTTAAACCAACTCACATCAATATACGACCCCGGAGGTGCCAATGTTTCATAATCCGCTCCCCCATAAACCACCGGCACCATTCCCAACTTTAACGTCCTCCAAAATTTCTCCGTCACGTAGTCCACACACAAACTATTCTCAAACGCCAAATAAAACTTGTACTTTTTTGCCAAATTGTTCCAATATTTTGTGCACGGGCTACCATAAAATACACATTTTTCCTTCGCATTTTTCACATTTCCACAGCCACCATAAATTTCCACAGATTTATTCGTTTTTATCATTTCCTTTAAAACTAATTCTCGCTTAGAATTTGTATGACAGTGTGAAATAGCACCAGTAACAAGTTTAGACTTTCCATCAATCCACTCTGATAAAGGTATGTCGTTATTTGAACCAACCATTATTTCTTCATTTAAATTGAGCAAAATCTTGGGTACTGTTTTTCCATAAGGTATCCATATGTCAGAGTCGCGACGATAGGTTAACGTCCAATTAAAAACTTCAAGTAAATTTTTAAGATGATTGATGGGGGACTCGTCTATTTGAACAGCCCAAATTTGCTCGGGTCGTCGCCAGTTTTGCCAGTTTGGTGGCAGGTCTTTCCTAAAAAACCAAGAAAAAAAATACAAAAAATAATTAGACAAAGTTAAAATCGTAAGCATTTTAAAATCTTGTTTTTTTATTTGTCATTTGTTTATACTTACATATTAAAATAATGAGCAAAGTCAATGAATTTAATAGCATCAGCCTCTCGTAAAGTCTTCTCGTCATTTTCTAAGGTCATTTTGCACTTATATTTATCTTTAAAGCAAAGGTTTTCTGTATTTTGCGGTACGATCATTTTCTCCGTGACAAAATTTCTTCACCATTTCATTTGGCCTTTGAGTGTTGGATTCAACCAAATCACAATTGTACTCCGCCTAATTTCCCTTTGATCCCATAACGAATAGTTTTGAAATTTTGTCAGAAATATTTCCGTCTTCAATTGTAACACAGACTGATAATCAGAAATAAATGTAAAAGACACAAAAGCACAAAATGTAAGAGACGTAGTTTCTTCATATTTCTGTCAAATGTTTTAAAAATTGGAAGACACTTCACGCTGTATGATCTGTTCCCTAAATTGCCATGGACAGAATGATTGTTTTAAAGGGTAAAAATTGAACATTTGAAATACATTAGTAGGAACGTGAGCAAAAGAAGCTTTTAGAATGTACAAAAGCATATACAATATAAAGACAAAAAAGTGCATTCAAACCTTATAATTTAGGGTTGTCCTTTAAATAGATTGCACACGCATTAAAACCTGTCCTCCAGACAGTATGCTTAGGTCCTTTTTTGAATTTTAGCACATTAACTTGAGATAATTTGAACACAAAATGCTTATTCGGTTATCAATGTTAAGTTAACAGGTGTATATGTTTCATTGTGAAATTTATTAAATATTCAAGCAGTAACATGTTGTATTACGAATTGAATTTACTGAAAATCCGCATACCATATGCAAATATCACGTGGACAACGAAACTACACCAAATATAGTTGGACTAATTTTTTTAACAAAGCTATCTATTGCATGCATTCCCAAATTGTGAGAAGTCGAACATACTTACATTTATTTTCGTTATAAATATTTTAATTTATCATTTTGCTTTCACAATGCATTTCAATTCCAAATAAATGTCATCACATAAGGTTTGCATTGTATTATATAACACTTATTGCAATAGTACGACATTTATTTGCACAATGATTGCCAAACGAAAGTTAAGATTGCAAACTAAATACACGTATTATAAAAATATGAAAACCTTATCGTGCTCTTATCGAGTGAACTGAAAATCGTTAGCATAAGAGTATCACTGGGAATGTATCATGATGAATTTTATTAAATCAACTAAAACGATCACTAGAACAAATGTGTAAACTGTGACAACATGGCGCACTTCTCGAACTATAAAGTAAGAAACTCAGAGGAATATAATCAGTGTTATAAATAAAGCATGTTTGACTATCAAAGTCATGAGTATACAATAATGGGATAAAAAATGAAGTTAAGGAGATGCTTGTGGAGACAATACGTTGGTCACTGGTAGCATTTTACGTCAAATCGTCAAACAAGTTAATCCGATTCAATTCAATAGACAACGCTTAAAATATTTAGCTCATCTAACCTCCCAAATGAAACTTATTGAGTAAACATAATTAAGTGGACATCTAAAAAATGTAAGTTAATCAACAAATCTGGTTTGGCTCATTGCACACAAACATCTTGTTGAAATCTGTATTTGTTATCTGTTTACACAATGAAATTCTTGTAAAAGGGCTATGCTGTTCATCATGACAATTTATTCATTTTGGGGAGGGGGAATGAACGCTTCCAAATGAAAAGTAATGCACTGTTTTACTAACTGATAGTTTCGTATTTAGTAGTATTCCTATTTACGTTACAAGAAGAGCTTCTTTTGTGTTTTTTACAGTTCTTGGGCAGATCAATACTAACTGATATCGAAACGATTGTGTAAAATATATTGAAACTATACTTTCAAGACATCAGGTTGAAATATGTGGTTGAGCATAGTGCGTATAAGTTTCTCGTTGACGGGATTTTTACAATTTGGGCACTTTATACCTATTTTATTTTCTATTGAGGTACTGATTGCTTATGTAAATGGCCTAAATATCAGCCAACCCAAGATTTATATGTACTAAACTAGATACAACAAGCAAACCCTTATATTGAAATATGAACATGCATACGGAAACCTATACTGTATTGCATTTACGCAATTGCATCAATTTATTTAAATTAAGTACAGGAAGATTCGAGTGAAATTACTAATGAACAAAGCACTACTAAGTGTATAAATACATTTATAAAGTGAGAAAATGTACGAAACAAGATGGGGTTTTTTCTTTTAGTATTTTTGCCAAAGTGATGATAGAGACGATTTGGTGTGTAGAAAATTATACAAATGAAATAAATAACGTTATTTGAAGCTACAAGGATTTTACTATGCCACATTAACAATCAGGCATGTACTAGATGAAGAGTGAACTGTTTTTATCTTTTTAATCGCATGATTTTGAATTGATTAGGTGGAAATGAGCAAAATCGTTGTGTAAAATAATCCTTCATTTTCATGTTTAAGGTTCTTACATAAATATGTATGCATTTATAATATTGCTTGAGAAAACGTAATACAGGTATCCAAAAAGGCACCAATTTTTTTACGGAATTTATGCGTACAAAGCATGGAAAAGCATGTAAACTTTTCAGTAGTGCAATATGCCATCAAACTTTATGGATTTTTATGTACAGAATTGAAAAATTGTGCTATACTTTGATAATATAAAAATAACGTAAACTTTTAATTGATAAAAAAAAATATTTATGTAATCATAATAGTAAATAAACACTCAATATTGAACTTATAAAAAGAAAATTCCGAATTTATTCATTAATTATATGTTAATTCACTTTCCCATATATTTCATTCCCATTGAGTTCCTGATAAGTTGTCTTTGTAAAAGCTCGTTGATTTCGGGTATATTTAGTGGTTTCCCAAACAACTCTACCGCTTTCTCTACCATCTTTCCACCAAATAACCCATCATCTCCCATCAAGTTACCCGCTAAGCCCCGCATTCCATAAATCTTTTCCGCTAAGGATCTCGATATTCCAAACATACTACCATTACAATAGTGAGCATAATTATTCGAGTCGCTTACTTGATTAGTCATCAAATATTGATTGGTCTCGCAATCCTTACATTTGTTTAATTGGTTGTTGTTTATGCTTGTGCAAAACATATCATTCTTATTTCCCACTGATGTGATCATGATCATGGTAACAATTTCTGGAATATCCAAAACTACATCGTCATGAAAATGAAATCCACCTGGGGGCAGTTGTCCAGAAAATATTTGAAGCCCATAAGGTGCTTATAGGTAATATTTTGTTTTGTCTCAGTGAACGACCCAATAACCAAGTCCCCATGCTTTTCTTGCTCTTCATTAATCATCCTCTATATATGCAAATCCCCGCGCTTCCAAGTCTTCAAAATCCATTTCTTCAATTTGAACATCATTTAAACAGAATTCACTTTGTCCCAACAGAAAAACTGTTCTCACTTCCCAATTGCTTGGATAGTTTGTTTGAGAAGCCGAAGAATCTCGTATAACTTGTCGTTCCTCATAATTCAGTCTTTCCGAATTCACAATAATTGCAAGAGTTTGGCCACTCTTGGAAATATTTTCACAAATTGAGCTATTCGCCAACACGATTTCTAACATCTGATCATTGAGCTTGTGATTAGAACTTGAAATATTTGTGCTTCGTTCTTCATGTGATAAATAGACTTGTTTCCACACTTTTTCACACATTAAATCGTCCAGAATGTTTACGCTGGATGCATATTTAGTTCGCATTTTGGGATTGTGCGCTAAGCTTTGTTTTAATTTTGTTTCCATTGCTAACAATCAAAAAAATTGTCGTTAAAAACCAACAATTGCAAAATAAAATCACAGCGACATCTTTTATATTTTCTTTCATGACGTTTTTTTTTGCTTTTGCTTCTACTTAAATTTGCACTGCCACAAATAATTATTTTCTGCTTATTGTACGTTAAGAATTTAGAAATATTTGTGTTTAGGTGATTAACTTAGCTGTTTGAAGTACAATATCCAAATGCTAGAGGAATCTATTGAAAATACATTTAATGCAGGTATGTACACTGAAAAGTAAATAACATACCATAATATATCGCGTACTAATCGAACTAATCCCAAAAAATTCTTCTTATTTGTCCGTACTGGAATGGATTTTTCTCGCCTTCTTGTATTGTCTTTGCTTTATATACATGCGCAAATACATATACATTTTGCTCACAGATGAATATATTTCAACATTGTAATGAATCCAGCAAATACAAATTTAGCAAACGAAATTAGTTCCCTTGATTGAATAATCAAACGGTATTATAAAATGCAAATTTGGAATTCATAACGGAATATTTTTTCAGTATAGCAGAGCATATAGTAAACTGGTTCGTTATTGTACTTTTTAATTTTCATTTAATTTAATTACTTATAGAGTCGATCGAAAATTATTATTAAATTATTTATTAATAAAAGAAGTTTATATTTATAAATGACATTTCTTGGTCTGATGGCACCCTATCCTGCGGAAAATCAGTGTTTAACTTGTAGTGCTGCCACTGTGGCGCTTATCAGGCACGCAGAAAGCCTACTGGTAGCTTAATACGAAATAAATTGCTTAGAACCTCAAGCTTGACACTGTAGTTTAAAAACATATTTTATTCCAATGAAATATATTTTTTCAGCTAATTACATATAATTAATTGGTTAAACTAATAAAAACAATTCAGAATGAATTCATAGTTTTTTTGTACTCTTCAAAGTTAGGCATGGTTTAGCAGTTTACATATTGCTTATTTACACATTCATGGAATCGGTATTGCCTCATATAGTTTTTTCTAGTTTTATCGTTTTTTATCACGTTTACAAAAGCAGTACGGTTTAAGGTTAAAATCAGACACACAGTCACTCTGCCCCTTGTAACTATTGATCCTCGAGATATCCCCTAGAATTTGTGAGGTGGAATTCTGCAAAATTCTAATTTTAGACTCAAAACGTGCTTTACTCGGCTCAGCTTCTAAAGCTACGATATAATCTTTATAGTTATAAAATTGATGAAAATTATTCCAAATCTTGCCATGGCCAACTTCCCTACCATATACGAACATTTTAAATTTTAATGTCTCACATTCCCCCGAATTTATCACAGCTTCGAGCAAATTATTTATGTGGGAAATGACAGTGTCTCCCAACTTGGAGGAAAGAGTTGAGGAATGACTAACCTCAGGGGTAACTCCACACATGCAAAACTTCTGAGGAATGGACGAACTTTCACAACTTCGATTTCCCGGAATATATTCAAAAAACGAATAGCGAGCTCTAAATTGTGGACTTGAAGGTTGACTATAAATTGAAATATCGTTTGTCGTAGTAGTCTCGTCTAGTCTTGTTTTAGAATCGAATAAAATTTGCATAAGCGTAGAATGGAGATCGAGAGGTGAGGTGAGCTGGCGGCTGTTTTGTTTGAGGTTGGAATACCACCCTGGATATCTGTTTTTGAGGGAGGGAGGTAACCGGAAGAAGAAAAATGGCAAGCTATCTTCATAATAACCGATAAATGTTTCACGAAAGCTTCCAAATCTGTAGCCGTGATCACTCATGAAAATGATTACAGTGTTGTCTGGATCCGCATTGGTTTTGTTCATTGCAACAGACAACAAATCGTGAAAGGTATTATCGGCAGTCTAAAAATTAAAAACAAAAAGGAATTAAATTCTATGATTGAATTGATTTTATGCTGAAGCCACGTTTTTTGAGTAATTGATAAACTTACCTTTAACCCATTAAAGTCTGCATGACCAATAGAAGTAAACCAGGAGAATAGAAAGTAGGGATAGCTTTTTCCCATGTTTTGAACAAAGTGTTTGATATAGTTGGCTTGATAGTCTGTTGCCGACGCTCCACCAATACAGGACGCTCGTGTGGAAATGCGAATCCAGTCGTTGTATTTGTTCGTGGCCACTGTGAGTGGTCTCATGTAATAGTCGGCTGGAGGGAGGACGAAGCCTACCTTCTCGAAATTAAATATCCCAATTCCTGGAGAATCCTCGAGAAAGGCTGTCATGTAATTTAGCTCACTGTACTTTTTCCACATGAAGGGACAGTCGTCCAGCTTAGCAGAGTCGTTTGGCCAACAAGAGGTGTAGTTGTCTAGTTCCATTCCACCGAAGCCAGCCTATTTAATATTTTGAAAGAGAAAAAAGTGTAAAACAAGGAATAAACGAGAAGAATGTAAAATTTTGATATGCAACTACCGATTGCGGCGAAAGATGTGATGTATATGTATATGAACGTATATGTACGTTTAAGTAAGATTTTGTACGTTAATGTATGTTGGTGTCAGAATCGACAGTAAAAAATGCCATTTAAAATGCATGTGACCCCAGTATATCGGGTCAGGGGCGATATTAAGGTCTGAAATGCATTCCATTGTGATCAGATGTTGATCCCATCTGGTATTCGACGATAAAAAATATTTGCCATTTAAAATACATGTGACCTTGTGACCCTTATATCTCGGATGAGGTTTGACCCCTGTATCTGAAATTCAATCCCATAGAAGGTCTTGACCTCAGGTGTCTGAGTATCAAATTTGGTGTCAATAGGTCAAGTAGTTTTTGAGATATCGTGTTCACAGACAGATAGACAGGCACACACACAGACAGGATGTCGATCTCATTCTCATTAACTACCTAGCTACGCTAATCGGTAGTTAATAGGCAGATAGATAAAAGTTTCATTTATGAAAAAGGGCGGAATAATGTGTTACTATACCATAATGTTTGGAAAAGTGTTCCCGCCAACTTTGGTGTACCCTTTCATTTCTATAAAGTCATTTTGAAGGAGATACTCCCTCGTCTTGGGAAGGGAACGAGTCATGTGCATTCTCGAAGTCGAGTCGATACCTAACCAACAAATAAAATATTCTTAATTGATTTTTTTTGAAAAATTGACTTTAAATTTAACAAAAAAAAACTTACCAACAATTAAAATACTGGGAGGATTGGAATATCCTTTTTTCTTTCTTTCGTCCCAGTACTCTGCTTTTTTTCTGGTTGTTTCCGAATCCAATTTGGGTGGCAACGCTTGCCCTTGAAATTCCACTACCCTTTTGATTTTACCAGAACATTCGATCTTGATGAATGACTCGTTTACGATTATTCCTTGGTTTTTAATGTTGGTAGAAATGGGATGACATTTGCTCTCATATCTGTGAAACATTCATAAATATAAATACAAAAAAAATTATCCCGCGTGATTTCATAACTACAATTACATATTACAGGGTTTCGTTACAATTAGTGTTTCTTTACTTTATTGAGAAATCCGCATCTTTATTGTACTTGTCAGGTTGTTGTTGAACACGATGAATGGCACGGTAACAGCATTTCGTTTTCTTCTTTTCCCAAGTTTTCAGAATACTTTCGTCGAATGTCAGATTCTATGGACAAAATTATAGTGTACTTTTGGAAATTAAAATACATGCAAATTAGGATCAACATATCAATCAAATATTAAAGTGGGTAAAATTTCGGTGTCGGGTCAAAATCTCCGAAACAACAATATCCAGGTATCAAAATCTCCGACCCATAATGTCCGAAACCAAAATCACAAATACGTCAAAATGTCAAATGCGCCAAAACGCCAAAAGCTCAAATGCTTTGTTTACTCAAAGAATTAGTTCATCTAATTCTTTGCCTTTTTTCTGTTACGCCTAAAAACGTTTTGTAACATTATTTTCATAATATCAAACAAATAAAAACTTGATCAGGAAGGACTGGAACTGGAAACGTGATTGATATGAGTTAGACTCAGTCAAATCATAATTTCAATAAAAATAAATTACTGCAATTGAATTTTAAAACGTTTATTCCAGCTAAACAGCTGTTTATAAATACGCACTTAATACTAGTAGATAGTAAAATACATAAAACATGAAATATTTTAATAATAGGAAAATCGGATGAAATGACGCACTCCATTTGTGATTTTGGTTTCGGTGATTTTGGTCCGGAGATTAGTGTATTCGGACATTTTTGTTTCGGAGATTTCCATACCCGACCATAATTTCTACAATAAATAATGCTGCAAATCTCATCCGAATTTGTATACTAAAAAAATTCTACAATTTCATTAACAAGTTTAAATAAATCAAGGTTAATTTGCCACCATTGTGATTTAATTGTATACCTGGTTATCCCACTTGGTTATCTTTTCAGCGCACTTTGTAGATGTCCATTTTTCTATAAACGTTTTCGCTGATGCATCGAATGGATTCATTTCCATGATTTTGCATCCTGGGGTGTATACTACATAGTTGGGTTCCGTTTCATCCTCCCTGCAATTCCAAAAAACAGTGTTCATACATTTTCAAGACGTTAATAAAATAACATTGCTAATTTCTCGGTAACCATTTAGCTTGAAGCTATGCTGTCTTCCGCTTCGTCGTCTTAAAATATCTAATCCATCCAGCACTTATACATAAATTGTTAAACTTACCATATCGACTTGACCAATTCAACTGCAGCAGACAAGGCTTGATGACAGCTTGCATTTTTACAAATAGTGGGGAATGTGCCATAAGAAAATTTCGGGTAGTACAACAGCGTGGTATAGAAAACATACAAAGTGACAGCAACAACTAAATTTATAGACTTTTTTCGAAGTCGCTCCATCAGGCTAATCCCACTGGAAGATCCCATCTTGTAGAGCTAGCCAATAAGTGTGATTGGTGAAACGTTCATTCGAATCCCACGACCAGCCAAAAACACGCAATAATTACAATTCAAAAGTTGAGACAAATAAGTGGTTCCACTAAACATTTTGAACAATTTGCCATCAACCCACTAGCTAGTTTTCGATCATTTAATTCACTTTTGTGCAAACCATGCTAAATTTAATCAAGAATTAATTACAATGCAAATCCTTTTAAATACACACATCATTGTGTGTGTGTGTGTGTGTGACTTCTGCACTAATTGACTTTTTGGCTTGTTTCGTTACCAGCAAACACGAATGTTTAAAAAATACACAGTATTCATATTTCCATTTAAACACAATGGAATATTCACATTTTCTTTGGCAACAAACAGACAGAACTCTGCCTGAGTAAACATACTTCTTGAGTAAAAATGGATCCTGAATCACAACCCTATACAAAATTAGTGCAGTTCTATTCCAAATTACCTCGTGCAGTTGCCGACTGCTCACTTTGTTGACTGAGTTCTTAATACAGAACACCTGTAAAATTACATTGAATCAAAGATTCATAAACAAAAATAAAAGCTGACGGATTTGTAAGTTTGTACACACATGTAGGTGTATATGTATGTCTATCTAGTCAAGTCAGTAAAATTCATGCCGTTCCGTTTCCTAAATTAGTATACATTGATTTGTACTTGTATGTACCTCAATAGTCGTAGCTACATATACTACAAGGTTAAAAGACTCTACAGTTCTGCTTCATATTCAGACAAGTACCTTGTCTTGAATTACCGTTAAAAAAATTGTGGCAGCTTTCTGTGTAAAACCCTTTCTTGAAAACAGTCCCGTTGCACATCAAAAGGACCAAAATAAAATCATTTAAGAGAAACCAAAATTCTATGCTCGGTCGTTTTCGGTATTTCATCAGTTCAGTAATGTGTAATAGTGGACTGACTTTTCATACTTGTCTCCTTGGATATTTATTAGGCTGGTTTTTTGTAATAGTGGTCACTATTCTTGTGCAAGTGTCTTAAATGCAGCTTGACTGCTGGACAACAGGATGTTAACCTAAGCATGTTGTTGGATGTAATCAGTAGGGTAAGACTGATCAAGGGAATTAGTCTTGTACAGAAGAAAATAGCACAATTGTTTTCCTGCTCAGATTTTGGGAAATGAACCAAGGAACGTCAGAAAATTTGTTAACGATGCTAGCCATGAGAAATATGATTAGTTAAGTATTCAATTTATGTAAATGTTTTAAACACAAGTTGTTCTTTTGGTTGTGTTTATATTTGGGTAAGGTGACGTGTATGCAGGGCAGCAACCTTTTTGGAGACGATGATGGACATAAGGAGAATATTTGTTTATCAACAGGGGAGTATACATGGTTGGTCATATATGCTAAAGAAAAAATACTTCAGATATTTGTTGATGATAACTTCAATGTAAAATAATTTTAAGCTGAACTTGAGCAAAAACTTTATTTAATCTGGTTATTTTGTAATAACAACTAGAATGCACAGACTAATCTATTTAGCAGAATGGATCACTTTTGATAGCCCTAAAATATATATCAAATTAAGTATTAAACCAGTTTTTGTAAAGTAAATAAAAAATTTACCATCACAAAGAAATTTTACTTGTGAATTACATTCAACATAAAATTTTGCTATATCGTGACGGTATTACGGCATATTTAAGTATTTTAGCAACACAAATAACTGGATTCTCGAATCACCCCTAAAGAAAGCTTAGACGAAGGGTACATTCTTAATTTTTATTTAGGTAACCCAATATCCAACAATAATCAAACTTCTTGGGAGTAATCACGCAATGTATCTGATCCATAAAACGAAATTGATCTAAATCGCCCAACTAGTCGATATTGCATATATATAAAACCCCAAAATAAACTTGTCTTGATTTTTTGTTTGCTGTTCACCTCAATTTACGATATTTTTACAGTTGAAATACATTTATTTCTGGAACGTGACCTTGACGACTAGTTATATTTCCAAAAAAATTGAAATTCTCAATCAAGCGACTATTTTCAGAGTTTCCATCATTTTACAAATACCTTCAACACTGCAAAATATTACAAATGATTTGATTTGCCATCGTAGATTTCGCTCTACGTTTGTATTACTAGTTTAGTATCTAAATGATTTTGACATTTATATAAACATATTAAACATTATTAATTGTGTTTTACAATGTTACTTCATACCAAGAAAACCACGAAGTCCCAAACAAATTATTTAAGAATGGTTTCCATTGTACGTTTAAGCAATTTTAAAAGGTTAAAATGGCTTTTTTTTTATCAGATTTTTTTACGAGAAGTATATTTGAAGTGTTTTAATTAATCAACTTTACTTCAATTAGGCTGAGCAAACTTTATCAGTCTCAAATTTCTGGAAAGTCCGACTAAAGACACGAATTTGAGTTATGTAATTTGTGAAATACTTCAACAGATCAATCAAATGCGCCGAAACCTCACAAATAAGCTGCTTCAATCAAATTTTTTGAATGCAATTGAAAATTAGGTGCTTGAAATGAAAGGCCCACGGGACTCATATGAAGAACACTTATTGGTGCATTGCTCCTTTTCGGCTTTTCGAGCTCCTTATAGTTTACAATATTTTACCACAAGGGATTAGTTTACGAGCTTAATGCTTTAAATGGCTGGATGAGAGCCAGACAGACAGGTCGGTTTATGCTCAATCAACTGAAATAGCCTTTATTTTTTCGTATTTGCTTATAAACACAAAATAATACATACTTACATACATTACTCTTGATGTGGACAGATCTAACCGTGAAATATAAACTAGCATTCATTGCGTCTTTTTACCTGAGTACATTTTATGCCATATGCATGATATGATAACCTTTAGAAACCAATTGTATTCTGCATTCAATACAAATATTTTAATTTAAAGTTATGGTAAATGCTGCCAACTTACCTTTTCTCACAGAATGGTAATAAAAGCGGCATATTGTGTGAAGCAACCTTAATAATTGTCAAAGTCTTGTGAAGGATACACAATGTCAATGAAAATAAGAATGTTTTATTAAAATTGTAGGATACATACTTGTGATGCGTTTAAATGAAAATGGGAAATCTCTTAATATATAAGAACTATTGAACAATTTTCAATTTCAATAAAAAAAAATTTAGTACGACCTCCAGAAAACATGTGTACTATGTCAAATATGCAAAGACTTTTTTGCCATATAATCTTTTAAATGCAAACAGCGTTTTATATCCGATGTGAAGTGATTTAATTGTAATTTAATGCAGATTTGTTTAGGTTCCTATTTGACCCAGATAAAAACGAAGGTTATGGTGAGCAGATAATATTTTGCAGTAAAATAAAGTGTATAACTGTAAACTTTTCAATGGTTTCAAATGCTCATATTCATATTTAGTATGCTGTTTACTATGGACAATAAGTGACTATTGCATAACGCTGCGTCCACTAAAAGTTGGGTTATCAGACAAAAAATTAATTTGCACTGTTGGATTTCCGATCCAAGTGCTTTATATTTATTTTTAGCAGAAATTGATAGGTCATCTCATACAGTATGATGAAGCATTTGTGACATATTCCAGGAGACCTGAAATGTTATCACTATTGTTTTATTGCTTATTAGACTTTTTTAACCGAATTAAGTACAAACCAATATGTAAAAAACATTGTCGCATGCAAAAGATTGATAAAAGTAGTACTGTATGTACTTGTGGATTAAATTGAAAGCACTCTTTTTTACACTAATTGATAACGTACAAATAAAGGTTACATCTAAATCTAAAATTTATTTTTTTCTTCACAAATTATCGTCATGATTAAGCGGAAAAGAGCCTACTAAAGTAAATACTGAAGCAGGCTGTGAAATCATATAGGCATTTTTTAATGAACCAACTTGCTTCAAGATGAAATGGTCAAAATTTGCAAAGTGAATATAAACTCAATGAATCAAAAAATTGCAATATGTTATGGATTAACATTAGCGTGATTTCTCAAACCCTCATACATTTAACCCGTAATTGTTTTCCAGCATTACTATTCTATTTTCCATCCCCTTGAGCTCGCAACTCAATTCATCTCCAGTTTTGATATCGCTCACCCAAAATGTTTTGTTTTTTTGATAAAGTTTTCAACCAGAAAAAAATAGTGAGTTATATTTTCGTTTAACAAGCATACTATCAAATGGACAGAATCTGTCATATAGTTATCTATTCTACACTAACCGAAATTTTCAAGTTGATTTTCAACCAGACTTCTTGAAATGTTTTAAAATGTTGAACATCGTGTTGCGGTATTCAGTATTTTTTAAATCTACTTACTTTCGTTTTCCGTAAACTCTGTATTGCATTGATGTTGATTTTCATCTCATTTTTGTCTAATTCAGAGTAAAGGGATCATGTCATATACTAGATTTACTACACTATACACACTCACTTATACAAAATCATGATAACCTTATTCTGACAATAGTCATTAGGCACAGGAGGTCCATACATAACTCCGATCTAAGAGCAAAGAGAGATCATTTATGAGGGCCCCTCGAATATACTCAATTTGAATGAAATTTAATGAGCTGTTTTTCATAAACGTGAAAAGTTGTTATTTATTTAAAAAATATTTCAAGACTAATTTAAATAGCAAAACTACAATAGAAACCAATTCTTGTTGGGAATTTATTTTTTACTGGTGCCTAAATATTGTAAATGTGTCAAGCTGATTAGTCAATGTACTTCCTTTTTAAGTAGATCCTAATTGTCTAAGAATCTAACTGTATTCTAGTCATTTTATTTGGGACACCTTTAAAGGCAAAGCCTGACAGTTACCTTTAAAGGTGTTTTTACAAACCATTGCTGAAAAATCATTACAAAAATCGAACTAAGAACCGTTTTGTCATTGGATATTGAGCATCTCGACATATATTAATTTAGACCACATGAAGTTCCAGAATATGATTTAAAGATATCAGGTGTAACTTAAGAAAAATGTATCTGTTTGTCTGCATTTGTGTCTGCTGGTTCCAAAATGTCAATAACTTTGAGTTTGATAAATTTATTTTCAAGTTGATGTAATGCGCTTATTTATGAGAAAATGTGGAAACTTTAGCTTGACCGAATTTATTCTTCCAACTGAAGTGTCCGTTTTAGTTTTAGACAAGGCCAAAATATTTCTAAACGAGGAGCACCCACTGTAAATTAATCTTTCTCATATTATTAAATGTTGCTATTTTTGTTCATAGGTTTAATTGTCTAGCTGAGTTCCTGTAATTTATATTCTTTAAAAGATCCTATGTCTTTTGTCTTGACAATAACTTTCAATATAAAAGGTATTACCCTAAGTACGGCAAGTCATTAGTAGTTTTCCTAATTAGTTGTACTAAATATATAAAATACACTATACGAGGACCATAAATCGCATTTGAAGTCAAACTTTTAGACCAGAAGATCCACTAAAGATTCTTAAAGATTTTATTGTTCGAGCTAACTTTGATCAACATTGTCAAGCCAAAATGTATATTTTAAAATTGTTTACGTTCCATGTGTTCCTTTTAACATATAAAGTAAGTGCACAAAAGCATTCCGCTATTCGACATTGCACCACTCCTGGACTAGTAGCATTAACGTTTGGTAAGCTTGAATATAAATATTATATTGGGTGTAATTGATCTAGATGTTTTACAATGAAAATTGTAAACGTACATTTAATTTTGATTGATTGTTTTAAAGATGATGGACCATCATCAAATGGAGGCACCGAAAGCGTGCTAAAAGATATAAGAGAGAAAAACGTGAAAGCAACTTTTTTCATAACTGGAAATTCTGATGATAGCATATTGCCTTTAGACTAAAACGAACAATTGCAAAATATTTTGCGTCAAACGTATCAAGATGGACACCAAATTGGAAGCCATTCGTGGAGCCATCCCGATTTGACCAGTTTATCAACCCAACAACTTCGTGATGAAGTTTCCAAGTTGGAAAGAACTGTTCGAGATATACTGGCTATCAATATGACTGTATTTCGTGCACCCTATGGTAAACACAATGACACTATTCGTAAACTTGTTAAAGAGGAGTTTAATTACGAAACAGTTCAGTGGAACCTGGACACGAACGATTGGTGGTATTCTCCAAGCGTCAAAAAAGGTTTTCATAAGTATGAGATGAAAATGGGTAAGTCGGTAAAGTCCAATAAAACCAGTTTTATAGCACTGCACCATGATATCTTGCGGATATCGGGAGAACTTGCGAGAAAGGCGATTGATTTTGTGCAATCTAAAGGATAAAAGTTGGTTACTGTTGGGGAATGCATTGGTGTAAAGGATTTTGTGAAGGTTTAGGAATCTGATTGTTAGAGATTTCTTGATCGATATTTGGGCATAAATTTTACAATATATTCTTATTGTCCGTTGTTAACTTGTAAGATATTTTTATAGTCAAGATTATTTTTAATCGGGTTTTCTAGTTTGTTAAGAGTATTTATACTAAATATGTTATTGTTTACTGAAATTAAGGTTTACAAAAAAAAACTCCATTCACGCAGTAAAAAAATCATAGATTAGTTTTATTGAGAACATCTTACGACGCACGCGTTTACACAAGCTTCATATTCTTTAAATTCATCCAATCTTATCTTACCATTGGATTTTTACTACCTTCGTAACAGGAGCATACTGACACCTTTTGCAATGTAAATTATTCCTCAATTCACCTTTTCTCCATAAATAAATCAAAATAGAAAGGTAAAGCCCATTAAAAATATTAGTTGGTTTTATGAATGCATAAACGAAGATTTTTGACTTATTGTTATTCAAGAGAACTGAAAAGTAGTTTCTTCATACATTTTTGCGTACGATCGTCCAATCATATTTCAGGAGAAGCTGTGATATTGTAAAACAGAGCAGAAATGATTAGAGAATAAAGAATGCTTTTGAACATTCGTGTATATTAAATCGATCTTGATATTATTCAGCTTTTATGATAGTTACACACATAAAACTGATAACAGAATGTATACTTATGTACATATGTATACGTACCTGTATGTGTATTTCCATCAGGCTTATAAATTTCAAAAAAGGATAATCGTTTTAGAATATATTGGACAAGAACTCTAGCTTTTGGGCGGAATATAACTCCAGTTACACTAGAAAGGTTTTGAAGAGTTTAGCATAGCACATCTATTTAATTATACGGTTTTCAGTATTTTTATAAATCCACTCAATGTATCTGCATCTTCACTTCTTAAACGCGAAATTAAAATAGAAAGTTTTACTGTAATACTTCAATATATGCATCTTTTAAGGTGGTAAATGGACTATCATTGATTTATCTACATTTCCCATGATGCTTTGAGATACGAGGTTTGCAGATATCATTTGTGTGCCGAACATATTCTTTAAACCTGTAGAACAGACCAGATTGATGCTAGGGACTGATAATTCTTTTTTTTTCATACTTGATTTTATAAATTCTGGCTCTTCATTCAATGAGTTCTTTTCAAAATATATGGGGTATAAATATGACTGTATTTCGGGCACCCTATAGCGTTTCTAGTGAAAGTATTCGTAGATTTATCAAGAAGGAGTTTAATTACTAGCTAGGGGTGTGGAATCTGGACACAGAAGATTAGTATTTTACTCAGAACATCAAGAAAGGTTTAAGGATACATTGAAGTAAATTTGTTTTGAGAAGATGCTGAAACATTTGCATAATCGATTTGATTGCATTGGTGACGCGAATGGTCCCAAACACATAGTAAATATGTAACAAGTTACTAAACTAATTATAATTTTCCCACAAGCTCTTCTATTTGGTATATTCATTTTGGGGGAAAATTGGAACGATTGCAAATGACACGAAACTATTATTAATTACTATTAAGTATCACGTTGTATCACTATTTTACTAACTGATTGGTTTTGTCATTGGCAGCAATCTTTAACGTTGATGAGATCAGCTTTTGATGTATTACCGAGTTACTTGGCAGATAAATACTAACTGATTTTCGGAATGCTTATGAAACTTACATGAACGTATTACTTAAACGCCTCAGGCTGTAATTTGTGCTTGAGCATAGTGCACACAAATTTCTTCGATGAGCTGTTTAGTTATTGTATATCGGATTCTTTTTTTATTTCTGCCTATGTCATTAACCTCACCCCAAGAAATATACTCTCAGTATTCCAATTTATTCAACATGCGACTTGTTCGGTATTTCATCTTTTGAGTTGTCCAAACCCGTTCGAAATGAATCAATGTGCTTTGTGCCTATCAGATGTGAGAATACTATAAAACCAATACAAAAGCTGAAACAACCCATAGAAAAAGAGAACTGGTAATAGGGCTCAAGCTTCTGGTGGTACCCGCTATTAATATTTTACATTTGAGTTCAGTGCACAATGGAAAACGCCGTAGACAACTAATGAAATTTGACATTTTCAGACAAACACCCTCACTTTCAACGTAAATCTAAAGCTAGCAGAAAGCATTTCAGTACGGATGTTAAAAGAAGTTTAGGGTTTTCACCCAGGAATATAAAATTGAAGGTTGAAAATATCTTATACGATCTAATATAGATTGTACCAATTTTTTTTTGGTTTACACTTAGAAACCAAAAGATAGCATGCATAAATGTATAAAGATAGTTGATGACCTCGCTCCATAATGACCTCGTTTTTTGAAATTTGAAATTGAAACTTTTTTTCGGTGAAAATTGTCCGCCTTTAATTTCCAAAACTGTTTTGTTATCAAATCCAACCTAAATTATATGAACTGTGAATTGGTCAATGAAACAAATTTATTTTCGGCATTTAAGCACTAAATATTTTAAAATCAGGATGGAAATATAGTTTTTTTCTTAATTTGCATCCCAATTTAAACGATCTGTTTAGTGTTTTTTAAATAAATTACACGACGAGAACAACAATGTGCTGAAATTTTTATATCATATACATGCGAACATCCAGAAAGGTATTCTTTTGTACATTCTCGCCTAAACTGAAAATGCACAAGAGAGGAAATATAATCATTTTTCAATCAAAATAATTTCCGCAGCCATAGCCCAAAATATTCAAATGTCATTTTGTAGCTACATACTAGACTATTTCACTAAATTTTCCACATATTTATTCCAATACGACAAGCGACTGTAAAAAATCAAAGGCTTTTGTTTGCAGATATTTGCTAGCTTTTCTTGCCAATATAGTTAATTTAATCACAGGACAATGTTGAAATAAAATAAAGTGTCTCGTTAACTTCGGTAATTTTTTAAATTGTTCTTGTAATTTTTGATCTTTTTCCCGTTTATTATTGAACCACTTCACTGTGTATCTTCATTCCAAAACCAGCTGGTAAATAAAGATTGTCCGTGATGAGCATGAGATAAAGTCACACTTATTCCTCGCAATTCTTATTTTAGCATTTTTAAAAGCTCTTATATTCAAAGAAAAAATTGATCACGTAATATCATTAAATATGACATAGAACATAAACGTCGATTTTTTTTTGCCATGGATCTAATAACCTGTTAAATACGCTACTCGGCTTTTACACATGCGGTAGGGATTAGCATTTCATGTTTATCGAAAGGACAGTCGTCATCTAAAGTCGCAGACATAATTTATGGCTTTAGCTTATGCATGAGTGAACAAGTCAAGAAAAGAAAAGCATAATTTTATACCTGAAAATGAAATGTATGTTTAATTGTTATTGTGAAAAGGAATATTTCGTGTCGCTATTATCATCATGATTCATAGCAGCATAAAATTGTAAAAAAACTTTGTCTGTAAAGCTATTTATCGTTTTTAGTTTAGGTTGTAAATATTGATGAAATATTTAGGCACTCAAGAAGCACACATATTTAAATGCCTAAAAGATATTTAATGTGTCATATCTTGTGTCAAATTAGCGCAAACTTGTCACGTTAAGTTTAATTTTAACGAAATTTATGTAATAAAATAAAAGTTGTTGTTACAGCAATCATTAATAGCGTCGCAGTAAACGCTACATTTTTTCAGAGTTAGCTTAATGTTAGAACATGTATGTGTAATGTGTTTAGTTATTTATTGAACTGTACAATGTAAATTTTAAACAACATAAGTAAAGTAACCGATACTCTTGTTAAATTGAAAACAGGTCAAAAATTCTTATTAATGAGGTATAAATAACACAACATGTTTAATTGATACACTTATTACAAAAGTCTTATTTTCATCTTTAAATCCAACTGATAATTTCACTTATGTATCATACTTGTGGTGTTAAATAAACCCGCTGTAAGAGCGATCAAAACGACGTAACTGAAACAATGGAATTAATAACGACACTTGTGATGTTATTGTTGTTGCTAATGAAAACATGACAAATATGACGTATATTTGAATTTGAAACTTTGACTCCAATTTATGACCCTCTGAGGTCACCTTGACTTAAAGTGACACATGGTTCATAATCTAATCAATAAGAACTTTCGATTGCGCTATTCAAATGTACATTGTCAACACGTTGAAAACTATCAACCCTTCCCTTTGAACTTTTGGTTTGACCTATGGGGCTGAAAATCAATAGGGTTTTGGCGCTTCACCATGGTGACCTACATGCCAAATATGAGCGAATTTGGTCAACGTGTTCTTGAGTTATAGTGCTGACAGACAAACATACGGACAGACAGACGGACGGACAAACACGGCGTAGTCAATACTAGCTAAGCTTCGCTTTCAGCTACGTAATAAATCATCCTTGTATCCGTTGCTTGTATTTAAAAAAATATTCTAATCGGTTCTCAAAATGAAGGAAAAATGAATTCCAAATTATTAGCAAAATTTATCTATTAATTGTTTTCATATAAAGTTTAAAAAAAGCTGCCATTTAGTCAACCGTTGGTTATACAACAATCAAAATCACAATATCAAATGGACAGAATCTATCATATAATTATCTATTCTACACTAACCCATGTTTTCAAGCTGAACGTCACACAGACTACACGAAATGTTTTAAAATGTTAAACATCGTGTTGTGGTCTTCTGTACTTTTTTTAAAATCTACTTACTTTAGTTTTCCGTAAACTCTGTATTGCATTGATGTGGATTTTCACCTCATTTATGTCTAGTTCAGAGTACATGCAGCATGTTAGAAAGAACTGTTCGAGATATATTGGCTATCAATATGACTGTATTTCGTGTACCCTATGGTAAACAGGATGAAAATATTCGTAAGCTTGTCAAAGAGGAGTTTAGTTACGAAACAGTTCAGTGGAACCTGGGCACGAACGACTGGTGGTATTATCCTAACGTCAAGAAAGGTTGTCATAAGTATGAGATGAAAATGGGCAAGTCAGTAAAGTCCAATGAAACCAGTTTTATAGCAGTACTTCTTGATTCCTTGCAAATATCCGGAGAACTTACGATTTTGTGCAATCTAAAGGATACAAGCTGGTTACCGTTGAGGAATGAACTGGTGTAAAGAATTGTGCAGGTTTAGGAATATGATTGTTTGAGTTTTTAGTCGATATTTAAACATAAATTTTACAATAAATATATTGTTCGGAGACGGGGATATTCGTTGTTTTCTTGTAAAGATTTTTTTACAGCCAAGTTTAATTTAAATCGGGGTTTCTAGCTGTATGGCTGAGTATTTATACTGATTGAGTTATTGTTTATTGAAATAAATTTTTACTAAAAACATGTCATTCACAGAAAATACAGAAAATATCGGTATTATGTTTCAGAGGATGAATGGTCGACCGACATTTACCCGGATTTTTGTGTGGGTGCATTCATGGTACTAACATTTGACTGGATAAAGATGCCCTCTTCTGTTGGAAATATGGAAAGACTCTTATAGATAGATGATACTCATGTTAGTGGAACGCAAGGAGAAATATCCAGAAAACGATTTTGGAGTGAAGGCTACTTTTCTAGATATTTATAACCAGGTTTGGTGGAAGGGCCTAGAGGATCCTCGCGTTTGTGGTGATTTTCAAATAAAAAATAAAAATGTGATGCATCATTTATGTTTGGATAAATGCATGGAGCCACTGTATTTTAATGATGACTAATATTCATACTATTTTGCTGGTACGGGAAAGCAAGCAGCGGAGAATCGTACATGCGTACACAAATAGTTAATGGCTTAAAATTAGTTAAGATTTCAAGTCATGAAAATCAAAGTTTTCGTTTTATTGTTGTATTAAAAGAAATATTCAGTGTCAGTTGTAAGATTTTCATAATTTTGTAGTATGTTCAGTACAGGCATGACGTAGAGCACAAGGCAAAGTCGATATGACGATTAATGTTAACATTAAATATCCAAGTTTTTCCATTTAAATAGCACCAAAATATCATTATATCTGGGCAAAAACATGGGCAGATGCAAACCTGATGTTGACTTGACAAGCTATGTGTAATATGGACATGTATCACTGTATGCACGAATGCATATTTATCATTGTTTGGGTTTTTAACATAATACATTTACTCTTATTTGTATGTGATTTCGGAGTAGAGTATCCAATAAAATTCATACCTTTTTTGGGTTGACTGGGTACAAACTTGAAGGGCAAGTACAAAAAGATTTTTTTTGTTAGAGTGCTTGTTGTTCGACAAAATCGGCAACTATTTATCTCTACATGAAGCATGCATGTCTCCACCTCTAAGCTAACACGAAAGTATTGAACGATTGGTATGATCTTTTTGGGATATTGATGCACAGGTACAAATGATTTCCTTCTCGTTTAAAACTTCGAATCTTACTCGGAGGGTGTATAGCAAAATAGTATGGAGTAATTTTGTGAAGAGAAATTGTAATAGTAATTGCGAAATTTGTTCAGGTGGTCCATTTAAAACATATATCGAGTGTATTCAAAATTAACACACTTAAGCAACCCAATATCATAACGTGTAACATGTAGATATACGTTAACACAAATGGTTGTACATTTCATCAGTGGTTCAATGGACTGAAGGACAACATCAGTCATTTACATTGCATTTCATCGATGATACCTTTTTGAAAGTGGACATGTAACTGTGTATACAGCACTGCATGTAATGAATAAGGAATATGGCTAGAAAGGAAAAATCTTTCCTAAAGCCGATGAAAATAGAAATGTGATTTCTTCGGTCCTGAAACTTCATATATTTCTTCACAAGTGTGTACCTTAGAAGTCCTTAACCTGCAAGTTTCTGTTCCTAAAGGATAAACACAGATAAGTTGTTAAATAAACTATAATGATGTTAGCACGAAGGAAAGCAATTTTAAAACAATTCACAGAAATTGCACTGTGGATGTTTCTGTTCTACATTTGTGTTATTGTAAAGAACAATGTAATATCCCACACAAATGGTTCTTTGGATGGGCTAGATATAAATATTGACAATTTACAAGAAGAAAAAGTGCCGTTAAAATGTGAACAGACCTGGAATCCAGTGCTTAAATCCCGATAGAAAAAATTTACAAATTTACCTGATCCAACTCATTTGTTAGTGAACCAATTTTTGGAAATTGTGATCTCAAATAAAAGTTTATGTGAAGGAATTTTGAAAAATCGTGAAGATAATGGAAATGTTCGACTTGCCATTGTTGTTGTTAATTCAGAAAGACGACATTTCACCGAAAGAAAAATTATTCGGGAGTCATGGGGATCGATGAAGCAATGGAACGATTGGGAAATTAGAACAGTGTTCTTATTGGGGCAAAGTGACTTTTGCTTGAACATGAGCCAAAGTAATGAAGCAAGGAAACCGGCAAGAAGTGAAGAACAAGAGATTATTGAGGAAGTGGATAAATATGGTGACATGATTCTTGGATCGTTTACAGATTCACTAAAAATAACACTTATAAACATCTCATCGGGTACAGATTCGTTTTGGAGAGTTGTCCCGAGGCGTAGTTGATTGTAAAAACGGAATACAATATTTTCCTAAATTTACCGGAAGTTCTCAAGACAAGAAAAGAAAATTCGTACGATATGCTTTGCGAAAGCTCAAAAAATTTGTGGCCCGTAAGATGCAGCAAGTGTGAAACGGGAAAATATTTTGTAACCGAAAAGGAATGGCGTTCGGATAGATACCCGTCGTATTGCCAAGGAAACGTGTTTGCCGAGTCTAAGGAATATGCTGAAGATTTGTATGGGGCGAGGGGTTTAGCCGGTTTCTTTTGGATTGATGAAGTATTTGTTTCGGGGCTACTGAGGGAAGCAGCAGAAAAATTTTTTGAGAAGGAGCCAAAGATTTACGAAATTAATGGAATTGTTAAGAAAAGGAAGGATGGGGAAGATTGGGTTAAACAACTTTGCAAACATGTCGACAAGAAAAATTTGGAGGAGAAGAGGAACGAGATGGGGCTTTTTGAGAGGGTGGAAGGGAACGATACAGAGAAATGGATGGGATGCTTGTGGAATATTGTTTCGGGATCTAGTTTACTTTTGTCGCAGAATTGATAATTTTATTCTGAATAAATTGTAATGTTGTTTGATTGATTAATTATCTAATGTACCAAAAAGATTGAAATAAAATATTTAAAAGTACTATAACATTGTTATTCGTTTCGCACATTTCTTCAATATATATCAGTATCATACATGTCATATTCACACAAAAAAATGCGAACGAAAGTAATAGTCATAAAATAAACAAACGTGTAATTCACTCATAAAAATTTCCTAAATGTAAAGTTTAGGTGTTTGTATACGAGGTTAATCGACCAAAGGTTTAACTTAATTGAAACATTTACCTTTAATATTTATTAACTTTTTAACTACCAAAAT